>JASDQU011442839.1:12100-23253 GCA_032191745.1 Picea mariana | reverse complement strand
CCGTGGTTATGGTTATATGGCATAGACTCGGCGCTTATGCTTAGTACCCCGGTCACGTTGGCATAGCAATAGGACCATAGGCCCACTGTTTACAACTTCCGCGTATAGCAATAGGCCACATGCCGAGCCATATGGTCACGACTTGTAACAACTCCCCGGGCGCGTGTTTATTGAAACGGAACCCGTAACGGAACCCCGCGTTTATGTCAACCGCCCGCCAAATCACGCCGTTTAAACGGAACAACGACCCGCCAACACTCCCGGAACCATGACCACGTCAACGGACACGTCGACACCAAAACACCAACGATGGGGTGCCACGTGGCGGCCCCTGAGTGGGCCACGTGGCACCCTTTTTTTCCCAATCAGAACTGGACACGTGTCGGCCTGTGATTGGCCCACGTGTGTCGCCACGTCACCTGCCGTACTGCTCATTCATCCGCCNGGCCTGTGATTAGCCCACGTGTGCCGCCACGTCACCTGCCGTACTGCTCATTCATCCGCCGCGTCAGCACATCCGTACGCCAACTGTCATGCCACGTGTCTGCCCTGTCAACGTGCTGACGTCAGCGTGCCACGTGTCACCCTGTGAGTGGTGACACGTGTCACGTTTTTATTGGTCCAAACACCTGCCAAAAGTGCCAAATCAGCATGAAATGTGTCACGTCCTGGTGACGCCACGTGTCCTGTACGGAAGCCGCCACGTGTCCTGTATGGCCTGCCACGTGTCGCGTCCCCAATCTGCCACGTGTCATCATCCTGCGCTGCCACGTCACTGTACGGAATCCACGTCAGCACTGTACGGTCTGCCACGTGTCACCTTCTGGTTGGCCCATGTCAGCCATACGGCCCTGCCACGTTAGTTGTACGGACTGACACGTGTCTGTACGGACTGTACGGACAGGTACAGTCAGCTCCCAAAATTTGCCTGTTTGGCTTTTCGAACAGAACGCGATATCTTCCTCATACGGACTCTGTTTGCGATAAAAATTATACCACCGGATTCAGGACGACGAGACAGACGCAATGGCATAGGTTTCGTCTGATTCCAAGCACTTTCATTTTCGAGCATTTTTAAGCCCTATCAGGCCTCTGGATCTGTTTTCAGATCACTAGGTGAAGTAGAACGAAGGCTGCGGGTGAGCCTATCCTGGACCTCTGGAGGAAGTGTCCCAAGGAGATTGGTGCATTCAAGGCACAATTCCAAGATGGTGCGACACTGTTTTGGATCATGTAGTAGCGGCTCAATCTTTTCCTTGACCAAACTGGTTCTATACACTTAGTGGGTTCCCTCCTGGGTATCCATATGAGTATCAGAAGGATATAGACTCATTTGTTCTCGCATGTTAGACTATTTATCATCCCCTATAGAGAGTAGGGACTTGGGCTGAGTTTCAAGGGGGATCTGAATCTACGACAGATGGACAGTGGATGGGATGGGGATGGTGGTCCCAGGAATCGACGTGAAAGGGGTAGTAGAGGTAGTTGCAATAATGTCGATATGATGGTGAGGGGATGATGGAGTGGAAGATGGGACATCCACAGTTGAACTAGGCGGTTGACAAGTGAGATCCTTAATGATGAGGGTAGATTTTGTCTTAAGCGGGGGGGTAGGGGGGGGGTCATCGATAATGGTTATAATAGGGGCCAAGGAGGTAATGGGGGTAGTGATGCGAGTTAGAGATGGAAGGGAAGACAAAGGAATGGGCTCTGTGATAATGGGGTCGGATGTAGACTTAGAAGGAGAATCAATGAGTTGTTTCTTTATAGGAAAAGAAGAAGTAAAAACTTTGTGTAACTGCTTATTATAGGTGGTGGCATCATCTAAGATGGAGGAGAATGGGATATGAAATGTCCTGCCAGGTAGTGCTTCTCATCGTTGAATGGTTCAATATTTCTCCACGACCTCCTCGCCTCATGCCATATTTTTCAAAGAGACTAATCTCACCATTTTTTTAGTCGTGCTTTCCTAAACCCTGGAAGCCTTGTGTGATATCTTGCCCGTCCAAGGACAGACCAGTCAGCTTGTGAATATATTCCACATGGATGGGGTAGGATTTTTCCAACAATAAATTCCAATTATGTACTTTGTTGATACGAAACTTTGTACACCGAGCAACCTCACAAGTAGTGTCAAACACATGCAAGTCACGCAAGTTCATCAAGGTAGTGTCCTGGAGAGGAATGAAGGATAGTTTCCAGTCCCATTGTACTTCACTGGTCGAGAGGGAGGATTAATCCATAAAAGTATGGATATCCATCTATGGGTACTATGATGCATCTGCGATATCAATGTCAAGCAACTGTGTTAGCTCAACCTTTCCATGAAGATCACCCAAGACTTCGACCTGTGGATCGATAAATTCCTCTGGAACAATGAATTTGGGAATGGCTCCCTAGACGGAAGTGTGAAACATCCTAGAAGAATTGCGTTGGTAGACAAATAAAAATGGTGGATAGAGGTGTGGGTGCGAGCTCACAGGACTCTCGAGGGGATCCAGGACTAGGTATGAAAATAACTTGAGTAAAACACGATAACATTGAGCAGTCAGGAAAATACGAGTATATAGACAACAATCGGAAGGTGACGTGACTAGCATGCATTAAAATATACAGCGTGGAGGTAACTCGACGTTAACGTTGGATATGAACATCGAACATGACAAAGTCTAAGAGCGATTTGGGAAATTAAGAGAATAAGCGAGAACATGGTACAGGGATATCAGAGTGAACGAAAAAGTAATTTGTGCACCAATGATTAACCAGAAAGGTACTGACATTTTTTTGGAGTTAGATGACTCTAACGGGTAATGACAAGACAATGCCCAAAAATGTACCAACGGTAGTTAATGAATGAAGTGACAATGAGAGGGCACAGATCTTGAACTTGGAAGTTACTAAATACGAAAAGACTTGATTCATACCTCCCCGACCACAAAGGTGACATCCGGGCCAGAAAAACTAACAATGATAGATAGACTCTAAGAGAAGTGATAATTGGACACGTCACCATGTTATCGACTAAGAAGGGAAACAACAAAACAATTGAAAATCCTACCTATTGAATTCACATCTGGTGATAGGAGTGTTGTGAACCTTTTCTTATTGAGAAGAAAAGTAGGGCATCAAGTGTGCATCATTCACCCATCCTAGACGAAGAATGTCATTGAGTTGTGCGAGTCTGACAAATTTTGGACTCACGGATTTCTGCAACTATAAATGGTTTGAGCCAATGCATTTGTAATTTCCCCGGATGCTTTTGGTACTTGCTGTCATATAACAAAACTTGATCACCCTGCGTAAACCTTTTGGTCTTAATGTGTCTATCATGCTAAGATTTATATAGATCCTTCTCCATTGTTTGATGAAAATTGACCAAAAATCAGGCTTCATCCAACGCCAACAACTTTGTGACCCATTCCGCAACCGATTCATCATTTTTCATGTGAGAGATATGTACAATATATAAACTTGGAGTGATGAACTCGATGAGTACAATTTCTTCACTGCCATAAACCAATTGGAATGGAGTATAGTTATGAAGTTTCTTTGTAGTAGTACTATAATCCCATAACATCGTTGGAACCCTGTCATCCCAGTCGTCCCTATTTGCACAACAGACTTTGGTTAATCCTCTCTCGTGAATCTTGTTAAAGGCTTCGACTGTACCATTTGCTTGTGGATGATGCGGGCTACTTTCGTGATGTTGAATTAGGAACTCGCGGGTGAGAGTGACTACCGTCTCGTTTATGAAATGTGCAACTTGATCACTGGTCAAACTCTGAGGACAACAAAACCTAATGATGATGTTCTCAAAAATAAATCTAGCTGCAATATCTGTAGAGAAATTGCAGACTAGTTCTACATCGACCCAACGAGTAATATAGTTGGTAACATTGATAATATATATATCTTTCGAGTACTTGGCTAGTGGATTGATCGTTCCTATAAATTCAACTACCCATTTCTCAAATTCTTGAAGAGCTCAAATAGGACATAGGGGAAACTCATCCCTGCGTGATAGTTTACCAACCCTCTGACAAAGATCACATGCCCTATCATAATATTTGGCATGTTTGAAGATAGTTGGCCACCATAATCCTTCTTGTAATATCTTTTGGGCACTTGATTTCCCTCCAACATGTCCTCCCGCAACCCCACAATGGCATTCCCACAAAATTTCAAGCCGCTCGTGATCAAGTACACATCTTTGAAGGATGTTATCCAAGCCCAATTTATAAAACTGGCCTGTGATCAAATGATAGTCGACAACACGGACCACCAGATGCCTCTTCTGAGTTGTGGAATACGCATTAGTGAGAAGCAATGCAATATCGGAAAGGTAATAAAAAATAGCCTCAATATTAAAAAGATTTTCATCGAGGAGTTGGTCGTCTACAACTCCGCCAATCTCTCCTGATTCTAATTGACAGGGATGATTAGGTCCAGCTTTTAATTTTTCGAGATTGATAATGACCTCAAAGGAAAACTCTTGAAACAATAACAACCATCTGCAAATTATACCTTCTAACATAGGTTTATTAACTAGATATTTCAGATAGGAATGATCAGTAAAGAATTTAGAATTTCCTCCTAACATATAATGTCTAAACTTTTGCAAAGCATAAACCATATCCAAACCTTCCCTTTCAGTGGTAGTGTAATTTCGATTGGACTGAGAAAGCTTCCTTCTAGCAAAGTAGATGGGATGATCCAGGTTTCCTTCACCAGGTTGTGCAAGGATTGCACCGAAAGAAATATTGGAAGCATCAATGTGTACATGGAATTCCTCATTCCAATTCGCATAGATGAGAATAGGGGAAGAACTCAACTTTTCTTTGAGGGTGTCAAAGGCTTGATCACACTCTAGCTTCCAATTGAAGGCTTCATATTTCTTCAGAGACTTCTCCAATGGGGCAGTAATGCTTGCATAATTTCTGATAAATCTACGGTAGTATCCAGTGTGGCCCAATTTTGGCTACAACTGTTTAGCACTCATAGATGGGAGCATATTTAGTATCACAACAACCTTTGCAGGATCATATAACACTCCTTCCCTGCATACTATATGTCCCAAAATATTTCCAAAGGGTGCACAAAAAATACACTTCTTCAGGTTTAGGGAAATTTGTAGTTGTTTGCACTAATCGAACATCACTTTTAGTAAACCTATGTGCTCCTTCAATAGACTATACACGGTCCATTCGTCCATAGACACTTCAAGAAATTTATGAATAAAGTTGCGAAATGTAGCAATAAACATTCGAGAGAAAACAACTGGGGAATTCTTCAGTCCAAAGGGCATAACATTATAAGCAAAATAACCCCATTCCGTAGTGAAGGTAGTATTTCTCTTATCCTCCTTCACGATTCTAACCAGATGGTAGCCTGAGAACCCATATGTAAAAGAATAGGCTTCATTTCTCGTTACTTGATCAATAACTTCATCACGAAAAGGAGTAGGAAAAGGGTAATGCACACAAGTTGACTTCAAAGTCCTGTAATCCGCACAAACTCTTATATCATCAGTACCCTTCTTGATATGTATTACAAGAGGATTAATCCACTCAGCCTCATCCACGAGGAAAATTAGTCCAAGTGCTAACATTCGATCAATCTCTTTCTTAACCTTCTCCTCGAATCAAGGATTTAGACGGTATGGTCTATGTTTAACAAGCTTAGCATCCGGCTTTAATTTGATCCTCATTTCCCCCAACTCTCCCTTAATCCCCTTCAATTCTGAAAAACTACCAGGAAAGAGATCCTCTTACTCTTGCAACTGAGCCTTTATCTCTGTCATAGTTTGCTCATCCCAATAATCACCTATGGACGCCATCTTAGGATGCTCCTCACTCCCTATGTTTACTTTCTGCAACCTCATAAGTTGGGTGTATGAGCTGTTGATATCACCTTATATGGTATCCTTGACTTCTCTTATGGATTCCTGAAAGGTTAAATGTTTGAGTTCCTCCAAGTCCTTACAATCTTCAGGGTCCTTATCAACTTTACCACGGTCCATTGGTACTCTCATGGGGGATGGATACAAGCTATATTGAAGTAAGTGTTCATGTTCAGAGAAGACTGTAAGTGGACATTTAGACTTAACTTCAGTACTAAACAACATCTTCTTGATTTGTTGAAGCACAACTGTGATTTCAGGAGTCTTAGTAGAGAATGAGAAATCATGGTAGAATTAATTTTGAAGTATCTTCCAACACATTGTTTGTCTTCTTGTTTCCTCACGGACGTACCAGGATTTGAGAATTGATCCCAAAGAATTAAAGAGGTGATGTTTCCACATATAGGAAGAGAGTTGTGCAACTTTCCACACTTGTAGACAATGCTTAATGTGTGCAACTGGGTTGGACTGACCATCATATATTTCTAAGGATAACAACTGAATATTTTTCTTCCGATCTTGTCCCAGCTGTGGTATCTCCATTAGTGGAAGGAATCGATGTTGTATAACGAGCTTGACTTTCTTCCAAGTGGATAGAGTTTCTTTGTGAGTAGCCCACCACCTGGTTAGAGAAGACTTCAGGACGAGGTCAAGTGCTGATATTTTTTGTTCGGCCACAACCCTACCCTCCATATCAATTAGAAATCTATGTAGATTCCAGGTACCATAATATGTTGGACACTCCTTGATCTCCATTCCAATCCATCTCACTGTTCATATGGTTGCACAATGCCTTGAAACGTTCTCATACCTACCTTGTTTCCATTTATTAAAAGTAGCTTCAGAGTCATCGTCTACAAACTTAATGCTTCTCCAACTTATGGATGATCTACACTAGGATTAATGTAATCTTCTCGGTTTCTTGTAGTCATAGTGTAAAGTTAATCCAGATCATCTTGTTCCATATTCTCATCTATTGGGTCCATATATTATTGACCTTGATATGGATCTAGAGGATGAGTTACTTTCATGCCATTACATTCAAAGGTCATAATTTCTTTCTTAAGATCTATTATAACATAGTTCTCATAGGCCCAATCAATGCATAATAGAGTTGTTTATGGATATTCCCCCCCCATTATTTCGATGAACTTCAGTATTGATTTGCCATCCACAACTGTTTATGAGAGTAAACTAGCTTGGGTTTCCCCATTGCTTCCCAGGTCTATTTGGCAAGATATTGACATCAGATCCCAATTCCAACATAACATCTTTGATCTCATATTCGTCCAGGTGAGAATTCAACCGAAATTCTCTCCCAGTACTCCTCTTCCTTCTTTGTATCCTACTTGTGTTCCTTTTAGGAAGGTTAGCAACAATTGATTATTCCAAATTTCCTTTGTTTCCCAAGGCCCTTTTTATTTTGTCCTGCAACTTCCCAAAAAGTTGTTCATCATCCAAAACGTCAGAAAATAGTTGTAACCACATGTTAAGAGCCTTATGTGACGTACCCAAGGGTTCCATCTGAGAAAGTGATTCTCCAACAACTCTTGGTTGATGGGGATTTGGCTTAAATCTTCGTTCCGCAACCTCCGGAACTGCAGAACTAGACAGTTTTCTAAACATTTCCACTGTGTCCTTAAAAAATTTCTTCTGCCTTACAGGTTCGTACTTAGTATTCTCAAAGATTTCCTTTTGAATCTCGACATGATGAGGATTTTCAATATCGACACCAGTATTGGTTCCACCTATAGTGACAATTTTAATATTGGGTGTTCTTCCCTCAATGACAGGTCTAGGCTCAGAATTTATCAAATTAGCTCCTCTTTTCCTTGCACGGTCTTCCCACTTGGAAATCAGATCTGGAAAATATTCGATAGATTGGGTATTATTTATGCAGTGGGAACACAATGGTCTTCTTGGGAGCGGACAATCCATTGTGATATTCCCTTTCTCATCACAATTCCAGCAGCGTCTTGGTCCCCTTTCGCCAGTGCATCCTCCTCTAAAATTTCCTCCACCTTGACAACCTCCTCTGAACCCTAAAGGAGTTTCATTGACTCTAAATGTGAAACGATCCAATCTGTCGGCTAGAGCATCCAAAGCTCTACATTGGTTGGTAGTATGAATAGGGGACCCAAAAAATTCACGATATATTGTATTCAGCATAGGGGTGTACTTTGTAGAATAGGGAAGTGTCTCAGAGAGTTCATGTGACTTCTACAGATCTTGCAATACTCATTGTCCTGGCCTCCTTGATGATTCGGGAAAGCATGCTATTGAACACGACTGTGAAATGTTGTTGTAGTAGTGACTTTTGCAACCCCTCCCGATGGCCCTACTGGCGGAGGCACCATCGGGTGAGGCGGGGATCCTGTACCCCTCAATCTTGGACATTCATTTGTTGTATGATCTTCAATATAATAGTCAATACACCATACCTGTGGTCGACCTGCTCTAGGAAGGATCAAATCGTGGATCTTGTCAGTTAATGTAGAGATATGTCCTTGCAGTTGCACAATATTGTGTTCTTCAGGTGGTCTCATCATCCACAAGCTTACAGGATAGCCTGCCATAGCCTCAATCTTCATGGTTTATTCCAACGCCTATCCCAAAGTATCTATTCTTTTTTGATTCAATGGGATTTGGGTTAATGGTAACAACCCCTGAATAAACCATTCTCTTTGGTAATCCTCATGGATAGGGTTTGCTAATTTCCCTATTGTATCCTTAAATCTTTGGTTAGATTCCTAGGAAGACTCACCGTCTATTTGTTTTATCTCCCGCAACTCGGGGAGAGTTTGTTACTCTGACTGAGGTGACCAAAATTCCGCTATAAATCTCTACTTCACCTGGGTTAAAGAGAAAGGTTTCCCTTGATTAATCCCTAGATCAATAGATTTCATGTACCAATTTAGAGCTCAACCCCTCAAAGTAGTCTGGAACTCAACCAATTTGTTTTCGTCTAAAGTTCCGCGAGACCTCCATATGGCCTCACAAAGAAACCAATGTCGTTCAACATCCTCATCCCCTTTACCCCAAAACTTTGGGTATCGGGTACGAGATCCTACGTGTTGATGTGCCATCGATGGAATTGGAGATCCTATTAATATGAACCTCGAGGGTCCTGATTGTGATCTAAATAAAACACTTGCCACACTTCTGCTACTACTACTACCTGAACTTGCTAGACTAGAAGGGTTAGAAATGACAGAAAATATAGAAAGATTGATCGTAGAGATTACCAAATTGTTAGATGATGTTGGGGGAATAGGTCACTCGAGGTTGGGTCCTTTACCTAGAGATCAAAGTTCTTTAATCTGGGGGGTCATTTTTTATTGCAAGGTTTCGTCTACCTTGTGATCCAGTCCGACATTTTCTGGCGTTGTGGGTTCCAACTCTCCCGCAACTCCCTCTAATGTCTCGGTTGAGTATTCTTATTCAGTAGCGGTGTCTATCTTTACTTCGTCATATGTCTCTCCTAAAGTTCCCTTCTCTTGTCTACCTCCTGTAGAATCTTCACCTTTCTCATCAAATTTCTCCTTCAACCATCGGCTAGACAACCTTCCACATCTTTGCAACTCTCGCAATTTCTCCAATTCTTTTCTTCGAATACCATTACAATAAATCTCCTTTCGCGATTGATCAGGTCTCTTCATTACTTTTCTGATCTGGTTCTGCCACCTCTTTTTAGCAGTCACAACCCTCCTTAGAGCTCGTTCATTTCTTACAGTCTTATCTCATCGGCCCCTCATATCCAGAAACTCCTTCTTTATTGGCTCATGAATCTCCCGCAAACCACCTTCCCCCTGAGCGCAAGGGTTTATGATGGCATATCAACTGAAGGAACATGTAGCATCCTTTTTTCTGATAGCCAAATATTGATCCAAAGAGGGATTTCCCGCAACAATCTTATCTCATCGGCCCCTCATATCCAGAAACTCCTTCTTTATTGGCTCATGAATCTCCCGCAAACCACCTTCCCCCTGAGCGCAAGGGTTTATGATGGCATATCAACTGAAGGAACATGTAGCATCCTTTTTTCTGATAGCCAAATATTGATCCAAAGAGGGATTTCCCGCAACAATCTTCCTATGGCTTCTTTGTGGAATATGACTTCTGCTTTCGAAAAAGATTGGTGATTCTCCGCAACAAACTCGATAATATATCCCTCCAAGGTAGTCTTCACCCAGAATTCCATAGTAGGAGAGATCTAATGATAGAATAGGTGAAGAGATGCTAAATGCTTAGTGGTCCAGTTATATCTTCTCTTGACTCAATCTTTATATTCTTGTGCTTCTTGCAACTGCTCTAGCCACTGAAATACCTCTTTAGGGAATCAAATCCGAAAGATCTTGTACTGGTCACTCATAGGTTTCGAATAGAAAACAATGCTCTTCACAACCTGAAATATTTTATGCTGTAACTTGGATTCTTGCTGTATAAACTCGTCACACCTTCTTTCCCACCAATTCTCAACGTCAGACTTAAATATGTGATGAGGCATCCTCTAAAAACTCACTTTAAATTTGGGCCTCAACATTGAAACCATTTGTTGGCGCAAAATCAAGACCAAGGTTCTTGGAGGTTACCAACAAAGGGGTATCGATGTAGTCTAGGAGCACTGGAATGTTCAACCTTTCACAAGGGAAGGAGGTCTCACCGAAAGTGCAACTGAGACGTGTGAGGTGAAGTGAGTCAAAGAGAATGCATCATCGGGTTTAACATTACCATGTACATATTCATACATTAATATGCAAACACATTCATTCACAGTGATTAAATGCTAAATACATATGACAAAAGTAATTGTGCAACATAGAAACTATGGATTCATACACAGTCTAACAAAATTTTAGGGCTCTAACAATCCATTATATTATCAACACCTCAAAATTTCCATACAATGAGTACATCTCCCATACAATCTCTTACGCAACAAAATCTATTCCCGGATACCCATTACAAACTCTAAGCTTATGCACAAGCATAGTAACATTCAAAACCCTTTACAATAGCTTCCCCGAGACTGAATCAATAACAGTAGTGATAATAATAACCCATGTAATAGTGGTAACAATAATCCTTTTCCCATTACATAGCTCCATATTTATAGTTTTCCCTTGGGCGCTTCTTGAATTCTTGATTTTGTTGTCTTTCCAACTTTGATTCTTGATTCCAGCTAGTGCTTGATGCTTTCTAGTTGTTTTCACTGTAACTTGTCACACTTTCAATTAACTTTCTGCTTGTCTAA
>JASDQU011442835.1:4319-15746 GCA_032191745.1 Picea mariana | reverse complement strand
TATATATATATATATATATATATATATATGCTATATAAAAATGCAAAGTGAAATATTTGAGAAAGAGGGTCCATTGTTGTCGATACTCATTCGTTTTAGGAAACAAAGAGTGCAACTTTATGAACACAAGAGTTATTTTTTCCACACCTTTATGCAAACTTATTTACAGTTTATACAGAATGGAAATGAAATTACACAGACCAAATC
Organism: Picea mariana; assembly: GCA_032191745.1. Lineage (NCBI taxonomy): Eukaryota > Viridiplantae > Streptophyta > Pinopsida > Pinales > Pinaceae > Picea > Picea mariana. The sequence continues at coordinate 15,539 of JASDQU011442835.1, read as the reverse complement.
AACAAACCCCATAGAGGACTTATATTATACATTTATATTTATTCGCGTAGATCTTAATACAAGTCCCACAAGGTGGTAAACCAAACACACAGAGCAAAACTCTACAAGGAATAAAAATAAAACTACACATTTATTCTTACGCAGAGTACCCATTACACATTGGAATGCTAACATAAATATTCCAGAAAATATTTACGAATTACAATGTTAACATATCTCACATAGGGTATAGATCTATGGGTTTCTTCCACAAAGAAAAAATGAAATAGATATGGATAAATGGTAGGGTTAACATTGCTATAATGGTGGATATAGGAGAATGTGAAAAGAATACCAACAGATAATTTTTAAAACATTCGTGACCACAATATAACCATAAGACATGAAGATTAGAAGAGCAGCAACCAACCTGGGAAATAATAAAACCCCAGTCCAAAGAACTTTAAAACCCATAAGAATCCCAGGAGGAAACATTTCCGAAGGAGTAATGCTATTAAATTTCCAAACAAAGTGTTATTCAGGGGTTCCATTGTACTAGAGTAGTGAAATCTTGCTTACATTGTGCAGAAGAGAAACCAGAAAGGCGTTTCCTTCTCCATTTTTATCTACCAGAGCCGAGCTCCCATTGTCATTGGCCATGTAGAGCATGGGCAAGGATATCTTGCAGAGAAAATAAAATTTTCTCACAGAGACAATCATGACAATTAGAAGTACCTTGGGTCTCATTAGAGGAGTAAGGCGATGGGTATGCACCAATACCCTTGCCATGTTAAACATTGAATATGGGGAGTTTACATTGGACGTGGAGGCCAAAGTGTCTATTCCAGGAGGTACAGTTAAGGTCTCCATTAAATGTATTAGCCAAGAGTTAAATGTCAGACTGGCATCCTCCATTAAATAGTTTTCAAACCAATGTATTGCTGGGTCGAGTTCCATTCAATTAGGGTTACGAAGTATGTGCCTAATGATATATGATTGCCACTCCAAGATAGGGGTATATTTTGTGTGGTTCCCAACATGTTAAACCTTATTATTAATGACATGTATCATTGGGGATGTTGCTAATGACATGTTAATCTTGTAGTAGTCCTATGTGTTAAATGATAACTATATCGTTGGGCTAAAGTCTTGTGGTGATAATATGTTGTATATCAAACAATTATGCAATATTATGGATAGATTTAGCGCCATATATTTAAAAAAAGATATTTATACTATGGATAGTATTGTATATAGTATCCATATATTATATAGTGTTGTATATTATGGTACACAATATATGCATAAGTATGTTTATATAGATAGAGTTAAGGSTATGATAGTTTCTRTGATAAAATATTTATATATAYCTTTTCACATGGATAGTGTCAACACTATGGAATCCATATGATAGTTATATAATAAACTATGTGCATGTATGTCAATATGGATAAGTACTAATGGTTTATGGGTAGACTGTAGGATAGTCAATAGTCTGTAGGTTTTGCACAGTGTGACTTATGTATAACATTTTAACACAGAAAAGGTAGATATTCTAAGGGCTATGATAGACCTAGTCACAATTGTACCAAGTACAAAATAAGAATAATCTTTCAAATCCAATAATGACGATAAATCTATTCTTCTTACAATAAAGGAAATTTAAAAATGTGTTTTGACCAAATGTTGAAGAGTCGAGGAGTCTTAATGTTCCATAGCAAAAAAAAAATTATTTTGGGAAATTTTGGGTACATTACATATGGTAACAAAGTTGAATGTTACAACACTTGGACCTCAGGGTAAGGCCAAATTAGTTTATTTTATTTTATTTATGGTAAAAGGAAAAAGATAATAAATATGATTACTGTTACAAACAAACAAAAATTGATCTGTTGTGATAATGGCATCACAGAATGAAGAAGATATCAGACTTGAAGAAAATCATGATCAAGGACTTCCTAAAGAACCTAGAAATAACATTAAGGTAAGTTAAACCACTCAAGTTTTGGAAACAATGAGGAACCTTATCATGGAATTACAAGTGTTCAAAGCAGATAATGAAAAGATGAAAAAGACACAGGAAGACTAACAATAAATAAATGAAATGTTGTTGTGCAACATAGTAAGAAATAAGATCCCAAAAGACAATGAAAAGGAGAAAGAAGTCAACAAAAGATTCTCAAAAAACTATGGTCATGAAAAAGAAAATGAGAACATTTCTTTCAAAGACACACAAGTGGAAGGAAACAAAATAGCCACAAGAAGGAAAAAAAAAACAAGTAGATCACTTGGAAGGTGAATTCAAGAAGATAAAACCATGCACTTTTGACATAGAATCAAGGACGAGTGAAGAGGTGGAAGCATGGATACTAGTATAAATAAATACTTCCAGATTCACAATTACTCTATTAACATGAAAGTTAGAATGGTCATTTATAACCCGAAGGGAAAAGCAAGTGTCTAGTGGAAAGACCTAAAATTGGCCAAGGTATTAAAAGAGAAACAGATGGAATGGTCATCTTTCAATAAATATTTCAAGAAGAAATATCTATCAAAAAGATATTATGAAATAAAGAATAAGGAATTTTACGAGATAGGACTCAGACAAATTTCCATGGATGATCTGATAAATAAATTTATCGAATTATTGATATTTTTGCGATACATCAAGGAAGACAAAGTAAAGATACAATGATTCTTAAGTTCTCTACCACATTCATACAAAGACAAAATTGAAWTTGACAATCCAAAGWATTTAAGAGAATTATTTAGAAAATCTCAGATGTGCTATGATCAATACAAAAAGAGGTTTGAAATTCCCAAGGCATGGAAGAACAAGAAACAATACAAAATGAATCAGCGGAATAAAGGCTTCCAACCAGCCCCTTTTTGGAATATGGAAAAAGATTTCTAAAAGAAATACTATCATTCCAACCCCTAGAATGCTCAAGGGGGAGGTAGACCAATTAATCTAGGAGTCAAGAAATTTGGGAACAACCCCAAAGAACCATTAAAGTGTTGGGAGCGTGGAGAACCTCACTTGAGGAGGAACTATCCATGGTTAATTTCCACAACAAGAAATAAAGTCCATAACTTGTAAGAAGCCTCTATAATATGAGATATGGGTAGAAGTGTGCACAAAATTAATGTAGTTGTAGATGGCAGACAAGTTGATCACCAATCCATTATCCTGGAGTTTGAAGGTAAAATTCATGCTAACTGTATTTCTATTTTAATTGACCCAGGAGATATTGTGAGTTATGTTACGCCTGGTTTAGTTGAATTAAACAAGCTCAAGAAAGTAAAGAATGCTAAATCTTGGTTAGTACAATTAGCAATAGGAACTAAGAGAAAAGTAATAGATTTCATTTCTGAATGTGAACTCGACATAGATGGCCAAAGTAAAAAGTTAAATATGAATGTTTTACCTTTGGGATCTTATGATATAATCATTGGAATGGAATGGTTAGAGAAACATAAAGTAATTTTGAACTTTTACGAAAAGTCACTTACTTACAGAGACAAAAAAAACACAGTTAGGACAATACAAGGGATCAAAAAACTAGTTTTAGTTAGGAATATATCAACCATGTCGTTCAAGAGATGTATGAATAAGGGTTGCCAAGTTTATGTTGTTCAAGTAAGTAATCTGTTAGAAAAGGAAAATAAACCCAGTCTAGAATACTTTTTAGTCATATATGGGTTTAGAGATATATTTTTGGAAGAAATACCAGAACTGCCTCCAATAAGAGAGATAGATTTCTCTATCGATCTACTACCTAGATCTTCCTCGATATCTAAGGCACCTTATACAATGATTTTACCTGAATTAATAGATCTGGAAATTCAACTGCAAGAACTTTTAGATAAATAATATATCAGACCAGGTGTCTCGCTTTAGCTATGATCCAGGTGGATATCGGTGGTCACCCACCTTTTCTGACTGGCTCAAAACAACTTTCTGGCAATTTTGGCAATTTACTATTTTTAGCAGGTTTTAACTTCCGAGGCCATTTTGAGGGCCCAAATGAATGTTTCTTGAGATCAAGGTTCTCAATGATAGCCAAAGGCATGATTGAACCCCCAAAATGAATCTCCTTGATGATACCTTTTCAATGAGATATCACATGCCTAAAATGGAGATCGTATGCAAAAGTTACGACCCCGGGAAGTTGATGTACTCACTTACTCAAACGAGGCCCACATGACTTTTGGCGCTTCATCTCCTAGGGTTAGATTTTTGGATGTCTAGGAATTTTGGCATTCCTGTTTATTGTAAAAGGGCCTCCAGAGCCTCATTGTAATCATCTTCTTGCGAATGCGAGTAGCCGTCACATCTCTTCTCAGAGATAAGTTGCCACCATTCTAGCGAGTCTTTCACTCTGTATTTTTACAGTCTCTGTACATTTATTTCATTAATAGAAATCATGTATTACTGTATATCTGTGTTTATGGTTGCATATATGATACATTTATGTTATATTATTGAACATATGTGATATCTCTGTGCATTTCTTTATTATATCTCTGATCTCATTTCATGCCGAAAATAATCCGGATCAGGGAAGCACAGGTTCTTTTCGTTAAAAAGGAACATGGGAATTTAAGGTTATGCATTGATTATCGACAATTAAACAAGATGATGATTAAAAATAAGTATCCTTTACCCAGAATTAACGACCTATTTGACCAAGTGGGAGGAGAAAAGGTTTTCTCTAAGTTAGATTTAACGCCTGGTTATCAACAATTCAGTATAAAGGACAAAGATATAAATAAAACATCTTTTAGAACACGATACATACACTATGAGTTTGTCGTAATTCCTCTTTGTGTTAATAATGCACCAACAACCTTTATGTGTTTGATGAATAGTATATTCAGTCAATATTTAGATAAATTAGTATTGGTATTTATCGATGATATTTTAGTTTACTCGAAAACGGAAGAAGAACATGAAGAGCATATGGAAATAGTATTGCAAACCTTAAGAAAACACAAGTTGTATGCAAAGTTTGACAAATGTGACTTCTACCAAAGAAGAATATAGTACCTAGGACACGTGATATCCAAAGAGGGTATTGTAGTTGATCTAGAGAAGATAAAATCCATTATGGAATGTCCTATCCCTAAGGATGTAGCAGACATAATATCGTTTATGGGAATTACTCGTTACTATCGCGGATTTATCGAAGGATTTTCTAAGATCACGTATCCAATTACATCTCTACAGAAAAAGGGAATCGGGTTTACTTTGTCACAAAAGTGTCATGACGAATTTAATAAACTAAATGAAATGTTAACTACAATACCTATTTTAAGGGTAGTGGATCCTGATAAAGACTTTACAGTGTGCGTGGATGCAAGCAAATAAAGCTTGGGAGGTGTCCTAACACAAGAGGGACATGCCATCTGTTACGAATCACGAAAACTTAAAGAACATGAATGAAACTAAGTCACACATGATTTCGAGTTAGTAACTGTAATTCATGCACTAAAAATGTGGCGACATTATTTAGTGGGGAGAAAATTTATGATACTAGCCGATAACAATGGTGTGAAATTCTTATTCAGTCAACTAGATCTCAACACAAGGAAATCGAGGTGGTTGTCCTTCTTGAGTGAATTTGAATTTGAAGTAAGAAACATCGAAGGAAAAGAAAACAAATTTGCAGATGCTCTAAGTCAGAAGACTAGTGAACTTTTTGAGATAAGTGTTAGCAAAGCAGAAAATGACATCGAACAAAGAATAAAATCTGCTAGTTGTAATGACAAAAAATGCATCAAAACAACAACAAAATTACAAGGAAATGCAGAAAAAACAAGACAAAACAGATCTGAGTTTAGATAAAAATGGTCTTCTAAGGTTCAAAAACATGTTGTACATACCTAATTCTGATGATTTAAAGTCAACAATTCTTGATGAATTGCACAAAAATCCATATTTTTGTCACCCAGGATACTAGAAAATGGTAACAACCTTAAGAACATTGTTTTATTGGCCTAACATGAAAAGTGAAATAGGTGAATACTTATCTAAATGCTTATATTGTCAACAGGTAAAGATTGAACATCATCATCTAGATGACCTACTACAGCCTCTAACTATACTAGAATGGAAGTGAGAGATTATCTCGTTGGACTTCATCACAGGTTTTCCTAAGACTCAAAATCAAAATGACTCAAGTATGGTAGCGACTGATAAACTTAGCAAATATGCACACTTTATACCTGTGAAATCTACTTATAAAGAAATTAATATCGCTGGAATATTTTTGAAGGAAATATTTAGATTCCATGGAATTACTAAAATGGTGATTTCAGATAGAGATGTCAAATTTACATTAACATTTTGGAAGGAATTGTTTACGGGATTGTATACTAACCTAAATTTCAGCACAAGCTACCATCCAGAAATGGATGAGAAAACCAAACGAACAAATTATATTGTGGAAGACATGATACGAATGTATGTGAGAACGAAACCAACAAAGTGGGAGGAGTACCTACACTTAGTTTAATTTTCTTACAATAATGGATATCAGACATCAACTAAGATGAGTCCCTTCAAAGCATTATACAGAAGGAAATGTACAACTCCAATTACATGGGATAATTCAGTTGACAGACTTATGGTGGGACCCAAAATGCTCTAGGAAATGCAGAAAATGGTAAAAAGGGTACTACATAATTTAAAAGAAGCCCAAGACAGATAGAAGAGCTATGCAGATTTAAAAAGGAGACACCATGAATTTCAAATTGGGGACCATGTATATCTGAAAGTCAAAGAGAGAAGCTCTTAAAAGCTAGGAAATTGTACAAAGTTGGTGCCTAGGTTTTGTGGCCCCTTCGAGATTTTAGCTCGAATTGCACTCGTGGTGTATCAACTTGCACTTCCTACAAACTTAAAAATTCATAATGTTTTTCATGTTTCTGTATTGAAAAAGTATATTCATTATCCTACTCACATCATTGATTGGAACATGGTGTAGGTGGAACCAGATGGTGAGTTCCAAGTGGAACCTCTATGCATTCTAGAGAGGAAAGAAATAGTACTACAGAACCGAGCCATCACCCAGGTAAAAGTGCAATGGAAGCACTTTAGTCTTAAGGAGTCCACTTAGGAATTGGAGGAAGATTTGCAGAAATCTTATCAAACCCTAATCCCGAGATAGGAATGAACACTAAGTACAATGTTGTACTTAAGGGGGAGAGGATGCAATATCCCCAAAAATATTAGAATATTAATGTCTAAGTGTGCTTGGGAATAAATTTCCATTTTTGGTGAATTCGGATTTGGAAATTAATTTCCATTTATGGAAAATCCAAACTTGGAATTTGATTATTGTAATTACTTATTTATGACTATTGGACAAAGATTTGACTTGCCCAACTAACTTCTTTGATTGTGACACATGTGAAAGACAATTTTTTTATAAATTAAATGCTAGAAGACAAATGGAAAAACCAGRTTAAAAATAGCAAACCATGACTCCATGAGTGGGGAACAGATCTGAGTTGCCTCAAGGTTGATTTTTACAAGTGAAAAATGTGGGATTTGAACACTAAAAACCCCTAAAAATCAGGTATTTGTAAAGCTGCAAATTTCCCAAGGAGGGAAGGAAATACCTAGGCACAAGATGCATATAAATAAAACATATGGAGGAGGCAGTACACTTCTTAGTATGTTGGAGAAAGCAAAACTATTTGATGCTATGAACATTGTTAGTGTAAGGCAAGATAATTTCTTATCTATGGAAGGTGACTGTAGCAAAGGAGGATCATCTCAGTTTTTCCTTATGGCCTCATGGTCAAACTAGGGGGTGAATAGGGAAAGTAAAGTTGTTTGTTCTTTTCTACATTTGGGTAAAACATGTTTGTTCCATTTGTGTCCCAGCATCAAATTTTCAGATATGTACCTTTACTTGCATTCTTGTTAATATTTTGTTGATTATTATTTGTCAGGAATGAGATGGTTTATGTGATGATTTTATATACATATACATGTGCTCACTTGGAAGAAATAGAATAACTATTGTATGTTCTATTTACTTAGGAAATAGGGTTATACATATATAGTATATACATATATATGTAAACATATATAAAAAAAATGAAATAATTGTTGTATGTTCCTAATAATAATTAAGTAGGATTATGCATATATACAAATGACTGTATGTACACAACTATGTATTCGTACAACAAGAAATGATAGAACTGGTATATTCCTAGTGATCATTGAACATGGTTGTGAATGATTGTGTATACTTATGTATATGTGTTCATGCATAAATAAAATATAGAACTGCTACTATGTTCTTATTATCCATTGAGTTAGATATGCATTGAATGGCTATTTCAGATCTATACAAGTACCATAAGGAATAGATGAAATGAATTACAATCCTCTTATATGCTTACATATGTTTATATTATCAATAACCACAGAAAACAAAGAATTTAGTAGTCTACAAATGTATGGCAAAGTATTTGTTACATTAACTGAACCTTCTTCAAAATGGTTTCAAACAACCTATATATTCAATTGAAATAATTACAAACAACCTGTGTGTCCATGCCATCATGTTTCAAATTATTATAGGGGAGTAACATAAGTCAAGGAATCCATTACCACTTGTAGACAGAATCTAAGAAGAATTTCTTAAAACGCCAAGATCAGAACTCAAATACCTTTTCGACTGAGAAGTATTTTTCTTGATCCGCCTCCCTCGATTTTATAAACCTACAAAGGATAAAGATGAGGGTTTAGTAAAATATACTATCCTTTAAATGGAAATTAATTATAATGAATAAGACAAAACAATACTTATCTTGAGCTCGGCATAGAATCAGTTCGCCACTAGTTCTTGCGTGACGATCTTTCCATGACCCAAAGGGGAGGAGTGGACCCAAAATCATCTGATGGGTACCCTCACAAAACAAAATAGTGCCCCATCATTAATTTAATGTAACTGTAAACAATACTTTTACATAGATCATAAGTTAGGAATTATACAGTGATAAAGTAAATACACATAGCACAAATGTGAATCCCCACAAAGGGTAAAAACAATACCTTTATGTATATACAGAGCATAAGTTACGATTTACACAATGTTGTATAATTTACATAGAACGTCAAAAGAATTAAGATAGATAATATCTTAGGGCACATTTATGAATTACCATATGGGTAAATAACAATTCACATACACAAATAATTTATTTACGAGTTACCAAAGGATTGGTATTTATACATGTGCAACATAATAGTGATTTTCTTCAAAGACAAATCAATTGTAATTCAAAGGACATAGACATAGTATGAATAGTGTCTAACTATTTTCTATGTATAATCCATAATTAAATTGTAAATTTCTATATAAACATAGAGGGAGATTTTACGAACAGAGGGTTGATGTTATGATGTGTGTGTATATATATATATTCTCCAAAAATATACAGAAAATAAATTATGAGACAGAGGGTTAACAATTGCCCGATATGTATTCACTGTACAAACCCCAAAATATAAATCATGAACAGAGAGTTGGCATTGAAATATTTATATATATTAATATGCTATATAAAAATGCAAAGTGAAATCTGTGAGACAGAGGGTCAATTGTTGTCGATATACATTCATTGTAGGAAACACAGAGTGCAACTTTATGAACAAAAGAGTTATTTTTTCCACACCTTTATGCAAACGTATTTACGAGTTTATAGAGAATGTTAATTAAATTAAACGGAAAATATCAACGAACACCATAGAGGACTTGTCCTATACATTTATATTTATTCGCACAGAGCTCAATATGGGTCCCACGGGTTGGTAAGCCAAACACACAGAGAAGAACTCTAAAAGAATTAAAAGAAAACTACACATTTATGCTTACGCAGAATACCCATTACACATTGGAATGCTAACATAAATATTCCATAACATATTTACGAATTACGGTGTTAACATATCTCACACATGGTATAGATCTACAGGTTTCTTCCATAGAGAAGAAACGAAATAGATATGGGTAAATGGAAGGGTTAACATTCCTATAACGGTGGATATAGGAGAATGCGAAAAAAATACCAACAAATAACTACTAAAACATTTGTGACCACTATAGAACCATAAGCCATGAAGGCCATAAGAGCATCTTCCAACCTGGGAAATACTCTAACACTAGTCCAAAGAACTTTAAAACCTAGAAGAGTCTCGAGAGGAAACATTTACGAAGGAGAAATTCTATTACATTGCCAAACAAAGTGTTACTCATGAGTTATAGAGTACTAGAGAAGTGAAATATTGCTTACCTTGCGCAAAAGAGAAACTAGAAAGGTGTTTCCTTCTCCCTTTGTATTTACCAGAGTCGAGCTCCCATTGTCATCAACCATGCAAAGCAGGGGAAAGGATAGCTTGCAAAGAAAATTGCATTTCCCAACATAGACAATCATGACAATGAGCAGTACCTCAGGTCTCGTTAGAGGTGTAACACGATGGGTATGCTCTAGTATGCTTGCCATGTGAAAACTTGGAGATGGAGGGTTTACATTTTCTATGGTGGCTAAAGTGTCAATTCTGGGAGGTATAGTTCAAGTCTCCATTAAATGGATTAGCCATCGGTTAAATGCCCGATTCACATATTCCATTAAACAGTTTTCAAACCAATTTATTGTTGGGTCGGGTTCGAGTCAATTAGGGTTACGAACTATGTGCGTAATGGATATGCTCGTCACTCCAAGATAAGGGTATATTTTGTATGGTTCCTAACATGTTAAACCTTATGATTAASGACAGGTATCGTTGGGGATGTTGCTAACGATATGCTAATATTCTAGCATTCCTATGTGTTAAACGATAACTTTATCGTTGGGCTAAAGTCCTGTCATGATAATATCATGTATATCAAGCGATTATGAAATACTATGGATATCTTTAGTGCCATATATTTTAAACGTGATATTTATAATATGGATAGTGTTGTATATAGTATCCATATATTATACAGTGTTGTATATTATGGTACACAATATGTGCATAAGTATGTTGATATAGATAGAGCTAAGGTTATGGTAGTTTATGTGATAAACTATTTATATATACCTTTTGACATGGTCAGTGTTAGCACTATGGAATCCATATGATAGTTATATAGTATAATATGTGTATGTATGTCAATATGGATAAGTACTAATGGTTTATGGGTAGACTCTAGGATAGTCAATATTCTTTAGGTT
>JASDQU011442834.1:0-12119 GCA_032191745.1 Picea mariana | reverse complement strand
ATACTATAGGTCTGGTAGTGAAAGTACTGGGGTTGAGCACAATCACTACTTCAAATCATCAAACGCTTGTTGTTGGGTCTGGCCCCATACAAATGTTTCCTTACCACCACCCCTTTTTATTTGGCTGAGGTTCCATGCAATATGGGAGAATCCCAACAAAAACCTGTGGTATAAATTGGCAAGGCCCAAGAAATTTTGAAGCTCAATGAGTGTGGTTGGGGCTAGCTAGTCATGGATGACTTGGATCTTGGTTGGTTCCACATGTATTCTATTTTGATCAATGATGTAGCCTAGGTAATGGACCCTGTCCATGCCAAAGGAGCATTTTTCCAAGTTGGCGTATAGCTTGTGTTGCCGCAGGGTGTGCAGAACCTACTAAATATGCTGCAAGTGTTTGACCCAAGTCTTTCTTTAAATGAGAATGTCATCAAGGTACACCACTACAAAAGTATTGGTGAATGCTCTCAGGATATCGTCCATCATCCTCATGAAAGTGGCTGGAGCATTTTTCATACCAAAGGGCATGACCAACCATTCAAAAATGCCTTCCTTTGACTTGAAGGCAGTCTTCCATACATCTGTCTATTCTATCATTACCTGGTGGTAGCCAGACTTCAGCTCAATATTACTGAAGTATTTGTCCCCCATGAGTTGATAAAGAAAGTCATTGATTTGGGGAATTGGATACCGGTTTCTGACTGTGATTTTATTCAGAGCCCGATAATTAATACAAAGTCTACAGATTCCATCTTTCTTCTATACTAGCACGATTGGGATCCCGCAAGGTGATGCGATAGGATAGATGTGCCCCTTGTGGAGCAATTCTTGGATCTGTCACTTGATCTCATCATTCTCTAATAGAGACCGATGATAGACTTGCCCATTGGGTAGTGGTGCACTGGGGGTTAGATCGATGGGGTGCTTGACCTGGCAGTGTAGAGGTACCCCGGTAAGTGAGGAGAAGATATCCGAGTATTCTTCCACGACCTTATCTACTTGCTTCTGCTATGTGGAGAGGTTGGCCATAGAGACCCTGGATGTGGTTATGATTTTTCTCTCATTCTGAGAGTGAATCACGAAGAAGAAAAAATTCCCCATCTGAGAGATGACCTTCCTGCATTTCTTAGAAGACATCAAGGAAATAGCACTAGGTGGGACAACCTCGGGTATCATGTACAATTTCCTATTCAAAGTAATAATAACACTACGAGGCCTAGACTCATATACAACATGACATTTCCATAAATAAGGTTGGCCCAAAAGAACATCACAAACTTCGAGAGGAGCAACATCACACAATACCTCATCTTTGAAGGGCTTGATGTCATACAATAGTCGACACTGTTGGTTGATGCGGAGATCGCTTCCTTGGCGGAGCCATCTAATGGTGTAGGGTTGTGGGTGCAGCATTGTCGGCAGGGCCAACCGCTTGATGAGCTCTGCTGAGATGAGGTTCTTCTAGCTACCACTATCAATGATGAAGTGCAGTGGGGTGCCTTTTACCTACATCTGTGAATGGAAGAGGTGCTCTCCTTCTTCTGGCTCATCTGGTTCACCATAATAGAGCTTGGTGGTAGAAACAGTGGCACTAGGTTCTACTTCAATGATTTGTCTACCCCTTTCTGGTTTTGACTCAGAGTCAGAACTCACATCTGATTCAGAGGCTTTCACTTCGGCCACCAACATCTTCTTTGAGTGAAAATCAACAGTGATATGCTAGGGGCTCTTATGGAAGTTGCACCAGTTCCCGGTATCTTTATTTGTCTTTCTAGTGTCATTCTTTGCTTGCGGCTTGGACTGGTTGTCTTGATACTTTCCATGTTTGCTCTGTCCTTTTTTCTATGGGTTGGGGTCACCCTTTCCTGGCTTTTTTTGTGAGGGGTTTCCCGACCCAAATTGTCATGTCTTTTGTTTGAGCTTCTTCTCAATATTGACGGCATATCGGTAGGCCATGCCAAAGGATGAGATGTCCAGAAACTCCATTTCGGACTGGATGTATCTATGCAGAGCACTGTGATACTTGAGCAGCATATGTCTCTCTGAATATTTGATACCCAATTTGGTGCGGAAGGTATGGAAGATATTTGTGAAATCTGGCACTGCTTGGTCTCTTTCTTACAGCATTGTGGTCTATTTGGTATACAAGTAGTCATAACTTTCTACAGGGTAGTATCAATACTTAATAGAATCCCTAAAGGATTTCCAGGTGGCCATGACTGTAAATAATGAGGGTTCCTCTTTTTCCTTTTGCACACAAAAGTTTTCCCACCAATCTTTGACATGGGGAACAGCTTTGAGGAGCGCAAAAGTTATCTTTTCTCTATTCGAAAAGTTATGGATAGAGAAATACCCTTCTAGTATATTCAACCACTTATCTACAACATATGTGTTTATATGACCTTCAAATATAGGAATATCGCAGTTTATTTGTACCTTGAAGGGGGCGGTGCCTCCGCTCGAAGAAGATGTGTCGAATGTAGGTAGTAGCCGAAGGATTTGTGAAATTATCCATCATCTCATTCCTCTGTTGCGTGAGGGCTTCCTCAATCAACAGTTTGAAAGGATCTCATGTTCCATCATCTTTCTTTTTACCTTCCATGAGATGTCTCTTGGGTGTGTGAGAGCTTTTTTCCTTAAGAGAAACAAGCTCGAGACCCAAATATTTGTACTCTGACCTCGTTGGGGAGATGCATTAAGACGACAAGGAGCAGACCGCTTTGATACCACTGATCCAAATTTCATGAGAAAAATGAAATGACTACAGATTATTACTACATGCTTAAGAAAGAATAACAAAGATACAGTAAAACTGGTTTTTTATTCAATAAGGAAATAAGATGAAACTGTAAAATGCAGCAGAAAACAAGCTTGTTGGAATGGTGGCGGCTTATCTCTAAGAAGAGATGTGACAGTTGTGCTCATTCGCAATAATATGATTACAATGAGGCTCTCAAGGCCCTTTTACAATAAACAATAGTTTCAAAAACCCTAAACGTCCAAAAACCTAACCCTAGGAGATGAAGCGCCAAAAGTCATGTGGGCCCCATTTGGGTAAGTCAGTACATCAACTTCCCGGGGTCGTAACTTTTGCATATGATCTCCGTTTTAGGCATATGATAGCCCATTAGAAATATATATCCGAGGACTACAAAAGTTGCACAAAATTTCAAGAGGTAATTATCTGCCCACAACATACCCGAAATAACGTCGTTTAGGGCCTCAAAATAGCTTTGGAAGTTCAGGACCCGAAAAACTGCTAAAAATAGTAAATTATCAAAATTGCTAGAAAGTTGTTTTGTGCTAGGTGGAAAAGGTGGGTAGCCACAAATATCCACCTAGATCAATCCTCCATCCTTAGGAAGCAATGGTCTCCATTGCATTGAGTTCCCCCATCAGATGAGGAAATTTCTGCTGAATTTGGCCACGGGTGAGCCACTTGCCTTGGTGAAGGAGCTGCCCTGCTTTGACGACTCGATAAAGTTGGATCCTTTGTTGTTGAGTGCCCTTGATTTGTGTGTCCACAATATTATCATTGGATGCTTGTTGTATGTAGTCAGGGTTGAGCTCTTTTGGTGTCATCTTTTCTGCTACGTTTGAGGTGTCCAATAATGGTGGGAAATAAGGTCGAAGGAGGTCCACGTTGAACACTGGGTGCAGGACAAGGAAAGGAGGAATGTTGAGCGCAAAAGAATTATCCCCCATAACCTTGGCGATGGTGTACAAACCATAACGGAGTGGGAGAAGCTTCAGATGGGGTCCCGTAAGGCATTCTTTCTATAAGTGCAACCAAACTTTATCGCCCACCTGAAACTTATGTGGAAGCCGATGTTGATCATGGCGTTGCTTGTACTTGTCATTGGACTTCTGTAGGATATCTTGAACCTATTGGAGGATGTGTTGGATCCTCTCAATGAACCAGTCATCTTTATCAGCCTCAGTTGGAGCAGGAGAGGAGTCGGTCGAGGTTACCGCAAGGGGAAGTGAAACATCTATGGGACCCAATGGTTGGAATCCCAACCCCACCTGAAAGGGGATGTGGTTGGTTGAGCTATGCAGGGCTTAGTTGTAGCTATGTTGGACATAGGGAAGACTCTCATCCCATGTGAGAGGGTACTTGGAATTATACATGCATAGGATATGCATGATCATTCGATTTACGACCTCGGTTTGGCCATCTGTCTGGGGGTGGAAGGTCATGGATTTGGTGAGCTTGGCATCCAGTAGTGACTAGAGGCTCAACCAAAATGTGCTGAGAAATAGATTGTCCCAATCTGAGACAATGGTTTTTTGGATTCCAAAATGTACCCAGACTCGTTCAAATAAGAGCTTGGCAGTGGCTTCTACTATGATTCTCTTCTTGCAAGCAACCAGAATCATCATCTTAGAAAAGCGATCGAAAAGCACAAAAACATAGTCATTTCCCCGCTTGGTGGATGGGAGTCCCGACATGTAGTCCATTGAGATGGATTCCCATGGTCTGTCAGGAGTAGGAAGAGGGGTGTGCATGACCTATCTCTTAGTGGTTGGTTTGGCAATAGCGCAAGCAGTGCAAGACCTGATACACTTGCTGACCTCCTGTCAAAGTTTCGGCCAGTAGAAATGTTTTTGTAGCACCACCATTGTCTTTTCAATGTCGAAGTGTCCTACCACCCGGATGTAGTGGGATTCCCATATCATCTCCACTCGCTCCCTTGAGGGAACACATATATGGCCCAGACGATACAACAACCCATCCTGAAGATGGAAATTATCAACAACTTCCTTTGCACCCAACATTTGGTAGGTGGTGTCAAAGTACGGGTCTGTCTGATAGAGTTGGGGCCATCTAGAGGTCTCATGGCCACAGGAATCTAGCACTGTGGTGAGTGCCGCGACTAGTGGTCTGCTGAGGCAATCAACAATGTGATGGGTGATTCATGTTTTATACTTGATGTTGAGGTGGAATTGCTGCAAGTATGTCGACCACTTTTGGTGGTGGTCATTCTGCAATTTTCCTTTTGTCTGCATGAACTACAATGGCTTATGATCAGTGTGGATGACTGTCTCCCTACCAAAAATGTAATGTCTCCACTGGCGGTAGCCTTGCATAATTGAGTACATTTCTTTGCCGTAAGTAGGGTACTTACAGACAAAATCTGATAGTGTCACACTATGATATTCCATGGGGTGGCCATGCTACGTGAGAACGACACCCACAACATAGTCTGAAGCATCAGTCTCAATCTCAAAGGGTTGCTGCAGGTCTGGTAGTGAAAGTACTGGGGTTGAGCACAAGCACTAGTTCAAATCATCAAATGCTTGTTGCTGGGGCCGGCCCCATGCAAATTTTGCCGTACCACTAGCCCTGGTTATTTTGCTAAGGGCCCATGTAATATGGGAGATTCCCAACACAAACCTGCGGTGGAAATTGGCAGGGCCCAAGAAGCTCTGAAGCTCAGTGAGTGTGGTTGGGCCTGGCCAGTCATGAATGACTTGGATCTTGGTTGGATCCACATGTACACCATGTTTATCAATGATGTAGACTAGGTAATGGACCCTGTCCATGCCGAAGGAGCATTTTTCCATGTTGGCATATAGCTTGTGCTGCCGCAGGGTGTGCATAACCTGCTCAATATGCTACAAGTGTTCGGCCCAAGTCTTGTTGTAAATGAGAATGTCATCAAGATACACCACTAAAAAAGTATTGGTGAATGCTTGCAAGGTATCATCCATCATCCTCATGAAAATGGCTAGAGCGTTTGTCAGACCAAAGGGCATGACCAACCATTCAAAAAGGCGTTCCTTTGACTTGAAGGTGGTCTTCCATACATATGTCTGTTCTATCGGAACCTGGTGGTAGCCAGACTTTAGATCAATCTTACTGAAGTATTCGCCCCCCATGAGTTTATCAAGGAGGTCGTTGATTTGGGGAATCAGGTACCAATTTTTTACTGTGATTTTATTTAGATCTCGATAATCAATACAAAGTCGCCAGGTTCCATATTTCTTCTAAACCAACATGATTGGGCTCCCACAAGGTGATGTGTTAGGATGGATGTGCACCTTGTGGAGAAATTCTTGAATCTGTCACTTGATCTCCTCATTCTCTAACAGAGAGTGACGATAGACTGACCCATTGACAAACACTATGCTAGGGGTCAGATCAATGGGGTGCTTGACCTAGAAGTGGAGAGGTACCCTGGTAGATGAGGAGAAGATATCTGAGTATTCTTGCACGACCTTATCTACTTTCTTCTGTTGTGTGGAGAGGTCGATCGCAGAGACCCTAGATGTGGCTGTGATTTTTCTCTCATTCTGAGAGCGAATCAATAAGAAGACAAACTTCCCCATCTGAGAGATGACCTTCCTTCATTGCTTAGCATGGATCAAGGAAATAGCACTAGGTGGGACAACTTCGGGTATCCTGTACAATTTCCTGTTCAAAGTAATAATAACACTACGAGGCCTAGACTCATATACAACATGACATTTCCATCAATAAGGTTGTCCCAAAAGAACATCACAAGCTTTGAGAGGAGAAACATCCCACAATACCTCATCTTTGAAGGGATTGATGTCGTACAATAGTCGACACTGTTGGCTGACATAGAGATCGCTTCCTTGGTGGAGCCATCTAATGGTGTAGGGTTGTGGGTACGACATTGTCAGCAGGGCCAGCCACTTGACAACCTCTGTTGAGATAAGGTTCTTATGGATACCACTATCAACGATGAAGTGCAGTGGGGTGCTTTTTACCCACATCCGTGAATGGAAGAGGCACTCTCCTTCTTCTGGCTCGTCTGGTTCACCATGCTGGAGCTTGGTGGTAGCAACGGTGGCACTGGGTTCCACGTCAATGATCTGTATTNTATTCCCCTTTCTGGTTCTAACTTAGAGTCAGAACCCACATCTAATTCAAGGGCTTTCACTTCGGCCACTACCGTCTGCTTTGAGCGGCAATCAACAGTGTTATGACAAGGGCTCTTATGGAATTCGCACCACTTCCCGATATCTTTCCTTGTCTTTCTAGTGTCCTCATTTGCTTGCGGCTTGGACTGGTTGTCCTGATACTATCCATCTTTTCTCTATCCCTTGTTCTATGGGTTGGGGCCGCCCTTTCGTAGCTTTTGTTGTGAGGGGCTCCCCGACACAAATTGTCATGTCTTTTGTTCGAGCTTCTGCTCGATTTTGAAGGCATATCGGTAGAACATGCCTAAGGATGAGATGTCCAGAAACTTCATTTCGGTCTAGATGTATCTATGCAGAGCACTGCGATACTTGAGCACCATATGTCTCTCTGAATCTTTGATACCCAGCTTGGTGTGCAAGGTATGGAAGATATTTGTGAAATCTAACATTGCTTGGTCTCTTTCTTGCCCATTTGGTACACAAGTCATCATAACTTCTGACAAGGTAGTATTGTTCCTTAATAGCATCCCTGAAGGATTCCCAGGTGGTTGTGACTGTAAATAATGAGGGTTCCTCTGTTTCCTTTTGCTCAAAAATTTTTTCCCACCAATCTTTGACACGGGGAACGGATTTGAGGAGTGAAAAAGTAATCTTTTCTCTAGTCGAAAAGTTATGGACAGAGAAATACACTTCTAGTAGATTCAACCACTTTTCTACATCATCTGCATCTATCTGACCTTCAAATATAGGAATATCAAAGTTTATTTGTACCTTGAAGGGGGCGGTGCCTCCGCTCGAAGAAGATGTGTCGCCTGTTGGTAGTCACCGAAGGATTTGCATGAAATTATCCATCATCTCGTTCCTCTATTGCATGAGGGCTTCCTCAATCCATAGTTTGAAAGGATATCCTATCCCATCATGTTTCTTTTCTCCTTCCATGAGAGGTCACTTGGGTGTGCGAGATATTTTGTCCTCAAGAGAAACAAGCTCGAGACCCAAATCTTTGTACTCCAACCTCGTTGGGGACATGCATTAAGACGAAAAGGAGCAAACCGCTCTGATACCACCTATATAGATTTTATGAGTAGACCGAAATGACTACAAATTATTGCCAGATGCTTAACACAGAATAATAGAGATACAGTAAAACTTTTTTTTATTCAATAAGGAAATAAGTTGAAACTGTAAAATGCAGCGGAAAATAAGCTTATTAGAATGATGGCGGCTTATCTCTGAGAAGAGATGTGACAACTGCGCTCATTCGCAAGAAGATAATTACAATGAGGCTCTCAAGGCCTTTTTACAATAAACAGGAGTTTCAAAAACCCTAAACATCCAAAAACCTAACCCTAGTAGATGAAGCACCAAAAGTCATGTGGGCCCCGTTTGGGTAAGTCAATACATCAACTTCCCGGTGTCGTAACTTTTGCATACGATGTCCGTTTTAGGCGTATGATAGCCCATTCTAAAGATCTATTTGAGGATTACAACAGTTGCACAAAATTTCAAGATGAAATTTTGTGACCGAAACATACCCCAAAAAACGTCGTTTAGGGCCTCAAAACGACTCTGGAAGTTCAGGACCCGAAAAACTGCTAAAAATAGTAAATTATCAAAATTGCTAGAAAGTTGTTTTTAGCCAGCTGGAAAAGGTGGGTGGCCACAAATATCCACCTGAATCAATCCTCCATCCTTAGGAAGCAATGGTCTCCATTGCATTGAGTTCCCCCATAAGATGAGAAAAATTTTGTTGAATTTGGCCCTGCGTGAGCCACTTGCCTTGGTGTAGGAGCTGCCCTACTTTGATGACTCAATAAAGTTGGATCATTTGTTGTATAGTGCATTTGATTTGTGTGTCCACAATATGATCAATGGATGCCTATTGTATGCATTCGGGGTTGAGCTCTATTGGTGTCATCTTTTCTGCTATGTCTGAGGTGTCCAATAATGGTGGGAAATAAGGTCGAAGGAGGTCCACGTTGAACACTGGGTGTAGGCGAAGGAAAGGAGGAATGTTGAGCACAAAATAATTATCCCCCATAGCCTTGGTGATGGCGTACAACCCATAACGGAGTGGGTGAAGCTTCTGATGGGGTCCTGTAAGGCATTCTTTCTGCAAGTGCAACCAAACTTTGTCGCCCACCTGAAACTTAAGTGGAACCTGATGTTGATCATGGCGCTGCTTGTACTTCTCATTGGACTTCTGTACCATATCCTGAACCTATTGGAGGATGTGTTGGATCCTATGAATGAACCGGGTGGCTTTGTTAGCCTCAGTTGGAGCAGGAGAGGGGTTAGTTGAGTTGACCGCAAGGGGAAGTGCAAAATCTTTGAGACCCAATGGTTGGAATCCCAACCCCATCTGAAAGGGGCTGTGGCCAGTTGAGCTATGTAGGGCTCGGTTGTAGCTATGCTAGACATAGGGAAGACTCTCATCCCATGTGAGAGGGTTATTTTAATTATACATGCACAGGATATGCACGATCATTCAATTTACGACCTCATTTTGGCTATCTATCTGAGGGTGGAAGGACGTGGATTTGGTGAGCTTGGTGTCCAGAAGTGACTAGAGGCTCGACCAGAATGTGCTGAGAAATCGACTGTCTTGATCTGAGACAATGGTTTGTGGGATTCAAAAATGTACCCATACTCGTTCAAAGAAGAGCTTGGCAGTGGCTTTTGCTGTGATGCTCTTCTAGAAAGCAACCAGAATCGCCATCATAGAAAAGCGATCGACAACCACAAAATCACAGTCATTTCCCCACTTGGTGGATGGGAGGCCTGACATGTAGTCCATTGAGATGGATTCCCATGGTATGTCAGGAGTAGGAAGAGGGGTGTATAGGCCCTGTTTCTTAGTGGTTGGTTTGGCAATAGTGTAGGCAGTGCAAGACTTGATATACTTGTTGACCTCCTGTCGAAGTTTCGGCCAATGGAAATGTTTTTGTAGCATCACCGTTGTCTTTTCAATGTCGAAGTGTCTTACCACCCAACTGTAGTGGGATTCCCATATCATCTTCTCTCGCTCACTTGAGGGAACACATATATGGCCCAAACAACACAACAACCCATTCTGAAGATGGAAATTATCGACAACTGCCTTTGCACCCAACATTTGGTAGGTGGTGGCGAAGTCCGGGTCTGTCTCATAGAGTTGGGGCCATCTATAGGTCTCATGGCCACAGTAGTCGAACACTGTGGTGAGTGCCGCAACTGGTGGTCTGTTGAGGCAATCAGTGACGCGGTTGGTGCTTCCTATTTTATGCTTGATGTTGAGGTGGAATTGCTGCAAGTATGTGGACCACTTTTGATGGTGGTCATTCTGCAATCTTCCTTGTGTCTACATGAACTACAGTGGCTTATGATCAGTGTGGATGACTGTCTCCCTCCAAAGAATGTAATGTCTCCACTAGCGGAAGGCTTGCACAATGGAGTACATTTCTTTGTCATAGGTAGGTTACTTACGAACAACATCTGATAGTGTTGCACTATGATAAGCCATGGGGTGGCTGTGATGTGTGAGAATGACACCCACAGCATAGTCTGAAGCATCAGTCTCAATCTCAAAGGGTTGTTGCAGGTCTGGTAGTGAAAGTACTGGGCCTGAGCACATGCACTTCTTCAAATCATCAAACGCTTGTTGTTGGGGCTGGCCCCATGAAAATTTCTCCTTACCACCACCCCTGGTTATTGGGCTGGGGGCCCATGCAATATGGGAGAATCCCAACACAATCCTGTGGTAGAAATTGGCAAGGCCCAAGAAGCTCCAAAGCTCAGTGAGTGTGGTTGGGGCTAACTAGTCATAGATGACCTGGATTTTGGTTGGATCCACATGTATGCCATGTTGATCAATGATGTATCCTAGGTAATGGACCCTGTCCATGCAGAAGGATTTGTTTTCCAAGTTGGCGTATACCTTGTGCTGCCGCAGGGTTTGCAGAACCTGTTGAATATGCTACAAGTGTTCGGCCCAAGTCTTGCTGTAAATGAGAATGTCATCAAGATACACCACTACAAAAGTATTGGTGAATTCTCATAGGATATCATCCATTATTCTCATGAAAGTGGTTGGAGCATTTTTCAGACCAAAGGGCATGACCAACCATTCAAAAAGGCCTTCCTTTGACTTGAAGGCAATCTTCCATACATCTGTCTATTCTATTGGGACCTAGTGGTAGCCAGACTTCAGATCAATCTTACTGAAGTATTTGGCCCCGATGAGTTGATCAAGGAGGTTGTCAATTTGGGGAATCGTGTACTGGTTTCTGACTGTGATTTTATTCAGAGCCCGATAATCAATAAAAATTGGCCAGGTTCCATCTTTCTTCTGTACCAGCACGATTGGGCTCCCGCAAGGTTATGATCTAGAATGGTTTGGACCCTTATGGAGCAATTCTTGGATATGGCACTTTATATCCTCATTCTCTAATAGAGAGTGGTGATAGACTGGCCCATTGGACAGTGGTGCACCAGGGATCAAATCGATGGGGTGCTTGACCTGGCAGTGCATTGGTACCCCGATAGGTGAGGAAAAGATATCCGAGTATTCTTGTAGGACCTTATATACTTTCTTCTATTGTGTGGAGAGGTCGACCATAGAGACCCTGGATGTGGCTGTGATTTTTCCCTCATTCTGAGAGTGAATCACGAAGAAGAAAAAATTCCCCGTCTGAGAGATGACCTTCCTGCATTGCTTAACATAGATCAAGAAAATAGCACTAGGTGGTACAACCTTGAGTATATTGTACAATTTCATGTTCAAAATAATAATAACACATATACATCATGACATTTCCATAAATAAGGTTGGTCCAGAAGAACATCACAAACTTCGAGAGGAGAAACATCACACATTACCTCGTCTTTAAAGGGATTGATGTCATATGACAGTCAACACTATTGGTTGACGAGGAGATTGCTTCCTTGGTAGAGCCATCCAATGGTGTAGGGTTGTGGGTGCGGCATTATCGGCAGGGCCAGCCACTTGACGACCTTTGCTAAGATGAGGTTCTTCTGGCTATCACTATCAATGATGAAGTGCAGTGGGGTGCCTTTTACCCACATCTGTGAATGGAAGAGGCGCTCTCCTTCCTCTGGCTCGTTTGGTTCACCATGTTGGAGCTTGGTGGTAGCAACAGTGGCAATGGGTTCTATGTCAATGATCCGTCTTCACCTTTCTTGTTCTTACTTAGAGTCAGAACCTGTTAAGGTCCTAACCCGCACATAGGTAT
>JASDQU011442833.1:7435-23462 GCA_032191745.1 Picea mariana | reverse complement strand
TTTCATGAAATGACCTTGGGCTATGAGATTCATGTGACCAAGCAATTGCAGGCACATCCAAAGGTGGTTTATACCAAACTACTTTTCGCCCCACAATTCACCATGATCCTCCACGTTTCCTTTCTCCAAAAACAGGGTTTCAATTGTGACCCGCTCATGAAAAATTAAGGCCCGAGTATGTTCTAGCCCTGCAATGAAGCATGATCATTGATCTCATGATATTAATGGTGATCTTGAATGGATGGTTCAAATCTGTCCTCTCAAGTTCATGGACCGGATCTCTCCTTCCTTCATCAACAGCTGAGGTTTCCTTCATGATCCGGGCTCCGAGAGTTTCAACTCTCAAACCCCATTGTTGTTGACTGGATATCTTCCAGAATGAAAGATCTACTAACATTTGTCCTCTTCAATTGAAGGCTCTTCCTTATTTCCTTTGTCCATGCACAATCCTTGGTCTCAACGATTAGATGACACGTGTCCCTTCAAACCAACGGACGAGATCGATTTCACCTTTCGGGCTTCAGGAGTTTCGATTCTCAAACTCTGCTTACTCCCATAGCATTTCACCTAGAGTCCACAATCCAACGATGAGTGTCCCCCTAAGATCAACAGTCAAGATCTCCTTCGGGTCTCTAGAATCAGAGATTTCAATTCTCAACCTCTGCTTGCTCAGAATTCTTTTAGCCGAAGTCCACAAATTCTTGTCATGTGTCCTCCTCGAATCAACAATCCTCGTTCACTTCGGGACTTTAGCACTTCAAAAATCTCAAAAATTTCTTCTCCGCATTTTTCTGGAGATGAGAATCTACTGATGCATGTCCTATTTAATCCAATGGCTATCCTCCTCTCTAGGACTTCGGCCTTCGGCAATCTGAAACCTTTCTCCTTCGTGTTTCCTGGAGAATTTTTACCGGAGTTCACTATCTGTTGACATGTATCCTTCTATATGATCAATGATTGAGAATACACCCGAAGTGATCTTCAGATCAGACAAATCGTATCCACTTTGGGTCTTTGGAATTCCATACTTCGGGTCTTTGGTCGAGTACTGGTGGTAAAACTCTCAAAGAAAAAATCCCAGAGTGACGTAACTCTTGCATCACTCGATGATGTGTCACAAGCTGAGAAACTGCCATGTGTCACTCGGATTTGTGATTTTCACGTACCTGAAATGCCGAATCAACTTGACACTTGTCATTTTCTGATTGCACCATGTTTCCTTGCTGATTTGGTATGTCATGTGTCCTTGCTGATGTGGTCTGCCACATGTTCTTGAGGATGAGATTCACTGACGTAATCTGTAGACATAGATCTCCTTGATCTAACGGTCATTATCTGATCTCCAGACCCGATGAATGACAGAACTTCACATTCTAGGGATTTCAAATCTCAAACATTCAGGAGTGTAACCTCCTCACATCTCTATATCCGAATTGAATGTTGTTTGTTCCATCAGGATCTTGGATTGATGGCTTGATCTTTCTGTGATGCAACTTTTCTAGATTATCATGTCCTTCCACTCGAAAATTATCCGACGGCTGACAGAACTTCGCATTCTGTAGATTTCAAATATCAAACTTTCCTGAGTGTAAACTCCTCGCATCTTTAGACCCGAACTAATCGTTGTTCATCAATCATGTTTTCAGATCGACGACTCGATATTTCTACGTGCTCCTCCTATCTGGATATTGATCCGATGGCCATTGTCGCTCCTCCTCTTGAGGTTTTGCTTTCTCAAATATCTAAGTGTCAAAGGCCACAACCTTTGATCCTTCTATAAGCCTTGATGTATGGGATCTCGTCTGCGCATATCAGAACATTATCTCTCCCAAGATTTGATCTTTGCATATTATTTGCTTCTTCACCTGAGCTTATGTTGTTCCTGTTTTTCCATCGATGCACACTCTGATCTTGCCATCAATGATAAGCACACTTTCTCATTAAACATGTTGTACACTCTGATGTTTCCATCAATGAAAAGCACACTCTGCGTGTAAACATGCCAACACTCTAATCTTTCCATCAATGAAAAGCACACTCTGCTTGTAAACATGCCAACAGTTGGGTATCAAAGATTCAGAGCAACATCTGGTGCTCAAGTATCGCGGTGCTCTGCATAGATACATCCAGACTGAAATGGAATTTCTGGACAGCTCATCCTTGGGCGTGGCCTACCGATATGTCGTCAAAATCAAGCAGAAGCTCAAACAAAAGACGTGGCAATTTCGGTCTGGGAACCCCTCACAAAAAAATCTAGGAAAGGGCGGCCCCAACCCACAGAACAAAGGACAAAGAAAATATGGACAGTATCAGGACAACCAGTCCAAGACGCAAGAAAATAAGGACACCGAAAAGATAAAGAAAGATACCGGGAAGTGTTTCGACTTCCATAAGAGACCTTGGCATAACACTGCTGACTATCGCTCAAAGCATTCGCTGGTGGCCCAAGTGAAAGCCTCTGAATCAGATACAGGTTCTGACTCTGAGCCAGAACCAGAAAGGGGAAGATGGATCATTGACACAGAACCTTGTGCCAACGTTGCTACCACCAAGGTCCATCCTAGTGAACGAGATTAGCCAGAAGAAGGAGAATGCCTCTTCCATTCACAGATGTGGGTAAAAGGCATCCCATTGCACTTCATCATTGATAGCGGTAGCCATAAGAACTTCATCTCACCAGAGGTCATCAAGCGGATGGCCCTGCTAACTACATTGCACCCACAACCCTACACAATTGGATGGCTCTGCTAAGGAAGAGATCTCCACATCAGCCAATAGTGTTGACTGTCGTATGACATCAAGCCCTTCAAAGACAAGGTATTGTGTAATTTTTCTCCTCTCGAAGTTTTTGATGTTCTTTTGGGCCAACCTTATTTATGGAAACATCATGTTGTATATAAGTCTAGGCCTCGTAGTGTTATTATTACTTTGAACATAACATTGTACAGGATACCTGAGGCAATCCCACCTAGTGTTATTTCCTTGATCTCTACTAAGAAATGCAGGAAGGTCATCTCTCAGACGGGGAAACTTGTCTTCTTCATGATTCGCTCTCAGAATAAGTGAAAGATCACAACCACATATAGGGTCTCTGCAGATGACCTCTCCACACATCATGGGAGAATACTCGGATATCTTCTCCTCAGACCCCGATCAATCTAAGATCTCATCCAGGTTCATGGAGTTGTGTCAGCACCCAATCGATCAAACCCCCGATGCATCGCTTTCGAATGGGCCAGTCTATTGCCGCTCTCTATTAGAGAATGAGGATATCAAGCAACAGATTCAAAACCTACTCCACAAGGGGCACATCCATCCCATCTCATCACCTTGCAGGATCCCAATCATGCTGGTACAGAAGAAATATGGAACCTAGCGACTATGCATTGATTACTGGGTTATGAATAAAATCACAGTCAGAAACCGATACTCGATTCCCCAAATCGACGACCTCCTTGATCAACTAACGAGGGCCAAATTATTTAGTAATATTGATTTGAAGTCTGTCTACCACTAGGCAGATGTATGGAAGAACAACTTCAAGTCAAAGGAAGGCATTTTTGAATGGTTCGTCATGCCCTTTGGTTTGACAAATGCTCCAGCCACTTTCATGAGGATGATGGATGATATCCTATGACCATTCACCATTACTTTTGTATTGGTGTATCTGGATGACATTTTCATTTACAACAAGACTTGGGCCGAACACTTGCAGCATATTCAATAGATTCTACACACCCTGTGACAGTACAAGATATTCGCCAACTTCCTTTGGCATGGATAGGGTCCATTACCTGGGCTACATCATTGATCAGCATGGCGTACATGTGGATCCAACCAAGATCCAAGTCATCCATGACTGGCCAGCCCCAACCACACTCAATGAGCTTCGGAGCTTCTTTGGCCTTGCCAATTTCTACCGCAGGTTCGTGTTGGGATTCTCCCATATTGCATGGGCCCTCATCCAAATAACCAAGGGTGGTGATAAGGTGAAATTTGCATGGGGCCAGTCCTAAGAACAAGCATTCGATGATTTGAAGCAGCGCTTGTGCTCAGCCCCAATAATTTCACTACTAGACCTGCAATAGCCCTTTGAGATCGAGACAGATGCTTCAGACTATACTTTTGGCATCGTTCTCACTCAGCACGACCACCTCGTGGCCTATCATAGTGAGACACTATCATATGTTGTCCGTAATTACCCTACTTGCGACAAAGAAATGTACTCCATTGTGCAAGCCTGCCTCCAATGGAGACATTACATTCTTAAGAAAGAGACAGTCATCGACACTGATCATAAGTCATTGCAGTTCATTGAGACACAAGGAAAATTGAAGAATGATCGCCATCAAAAGTGGTCCACATACTTGCAGCAATTCCACCTCAACATCAAGTACAAAACAATAAGCACCAATTGCATCACTGATTGCTTCAGCAAACCACCAGTCGCAACACTCACCACGGTACTAGACTCTTGTGGCCATGAGACCTCTAGATGGCCCCAACTCTATGAGATAGACCCAGACTTCGCCACCACCTACCAAATGTTGGGGGCAAGTGCATTTGTTGATAATTTCCATCTTTAGGATGGGTTGTTGTGTCGTTTGGGCCATATATGTGTTCCATCAAGCGAGCGAGTGAAGCTGATCTGGGAATCCCACTACATTCGGGTGGTAGGACACTTCGGTGTCGAAAAGACAATGGAGATGATACATAAACATTTCTACTGGCCGAAACTTCGACAGTAGGTCAACAAGTATATCAGGTTCTGCACTGCCTGCGCTATTGCCAAACTGACCACTAAGAAACAAGGACTGTACATCCCTCTTCCTACTCCTAGCAGGCCATGAGAATCCATCTCAATGGACTACATGTTGGTCCTCTCATCCACCAAGCAGGGAAATGACTATGTTTTTGTGGTTGTTGATCAATTTTCTAAGATGGCGATTTTGGTTGCCTACAAGAACAACATCACAATAGAGGCCACTGCCAAGCTCTTCTTTGAAAGAGTCTGGGTACATTTTTGAATCCCACAAACCATTGTCTCATATTGGTATAGTCGATTTATCAGCACATTTTGGTCGAGCCTCTAGTCATGGCTGGACACCAAGCTCACCAAATCCATGACCTTCCACCCCCAGACAGATGACCAAACCAAGGTCGTAAATCAAATGATTGTGCATATCCTTCACATGTATAATTCAAAGCACCCTCGCACATGCGATGAGAGCCTTCCCTATGTCCAACATAGCTACAATCGAGCCATGCATAGCTCAACTGGCCACAACCCCTTTCAAGTGGGGTTGGGATTCCAACCATTGGGTCTCATAGATGTTGCACTTCCCCTTGCGGTCACCTCGATTGACTCATCTCCTGCTCCAACTGAAGCTGACAAAGACACCCGTTTCATTGAGCGGATCCAGCACATCCACCAACAGGTTCAAGATATCCTACAGAATTCCAATGACAAATACAAACAATGCCATGATCAACATCGGGTGCCACATAAGTTTCAGGTGGGAGACAAATTTTGGTTTCCCTTGTAGAAAGAATGCCTTACAGGACCCCATCGGAAGCTTCACCCAATCCATTATGGGTCGTACACAATCATCAAGGTCATGGGGGATAATGATTTTGAGCTCAACATTCCTCCTTTCCTTGGCCTGCACCCAGTGTTCAACGTGGATCTCCTTCGCTCTTATTTCCCACCATTATTGGACACCTCAAAAGTAGCAGAACAGATGACACCAACAGAGCTCAACCCCGACTGCATAAAATAGGCATCCAATGATCAGATTGTGGGCACACAGATCAAGGGCACTTTAAAGAAAAGGATCCAGCTTTATTGAGTCGTCAAACAAGGGAAGCTCCTGCACCAAGGCAAGTGGCTCACCCGAGGCCAAATTCAACATAAATTTCCTCATTTGATGGGGGACCTCAATGCAATGGAGACCATTGCTTCCTAAGGAGGGAGGTATTGATCTAGATGGATATCAGTGGCCACCCACCTTTTCCAACTGACTCAAAACAGTTTTCTGACTATTTTGGTAACTTACTGTTTTAGCAGTTTTCACTTCCGGAGCCATTTTGAGGCCCTAAGCGAAGTTTTTTGGGAAAATAGTTTTTAATATGGAAATTCCTTCAATATTTCCCCTAAAATGAATCTCCTCAACGATACCTTTTCAACGGGATATCATACACCTAAAATGAAGACCGTATGCAAAAGTTACGACCCCGGGAAGTTGATGTACTAACTTACCCAAATGGGGCCCACATGACTTTTGGCACTTCATCTCCTAGGGTTAGATTTTTGGATGTCTAGAGTTTTTGGCATTCCTGTTTATTGTAAAAATTCCTTCAAAGCCTCATGGTAATCATATTCTTTCAAATGAGCATAGTCGTCACATCTCTTCTCAGAGATAAGCCGCCATCATTCCAGCAAGCTTGTTTCCACTGCATTTTACAGTTTCAGCTTATTTCATTATTGAATAGAAAAATAGTTTTACTGTATCTCTGTTATTTTGTGTTAAGAACCTGTTAATAATCTGTAGTCATTTCATTATTCTCATAAAATCCGGATCAACAAGACTATGATTTTTTTTGTAAAGTGCAATTATTCCATGGATGCCATTATAACGAAGTAATTCTAGTTCTATGTAAGCACAATATCATTTATTAGTCCCTACCTTAAGGCAACAAGGACTATTGAAAACAGTTTTCTCTTTTTGCATTATTTTGGTACACAAATCAAAGTCTTTAACCCAAAGTTTTAATCTTATATTCCATCGACCACTTTTTCTCCACATATCAAACGCTTACAACATTTTTTTTAACCAATGAGAAACTTTGAGGTCTTATCTGGCCTCATATCGAGGCAAGAGTAAATGCCCAGTTTAAAATCTAGGAAACACCTATATAACATCTCTTGAGGTGGATTAATGCTAGCCTTGATGTTAGCATTAGTTCATGACATTAAATGTTTGTCTTATAGTTATCCTAAGTTTTTTGAAACATATGTTGTTTTGTCTCAAGGCACCATATGGCGTGCATGCAAGGATCCCCTGTAAACGTTATGTGTTGAGTCAACATGAGATATTCTATATTTTAGTATGACATCATGAGCAATTGATACCTTGTTTTTCACAGTCTCTAGCTTGTGTGAAGGAAGAAATCGGGGTTGGTGTGTTGCCTTCTTCACATACAACTCATGCTTAGGGAGAGCTCCAATTCTCTTATCACATTACTGATATAGTCGACCTGTGTGGTCGAGTCATTTATTTCCATCCATCAACTGGTGTGCTTCCTTCTTCAATTTCAGATCATGCTTGGGGCGAAATAGCCATTTTTGCCACAACCTCCTTCTACAACTATAAATTTTTGACCCACACATTTTTAAAAGGTACATTTCTTCACATGGTATAGAAACCTGAAATGTTTCTACACCACAATCCTTTGACTAGTTGATCTTTCCACACAACAAACAAATTGTATAAGTTTACTGGAGTGTATATGAAATGGGAAACTTAATACCTAATGTAGAGTAGGGATACAGGTCTCTTGGTTTTCCATTTATGGTGAAGGCATTGTATACATTAGGTGCACCACATGTGTGGATTTCTTCATCTATAATGGTGATGGGGTTTCTGTTCCACCATTCTCCTATTCCTATAGTGGAAGGACAAAAAATAGTAGGTGAGGTATATCAATAAGAAGAAAGATGTGATGGGGATGAAATATGTGTATTCAATGAAACTTTTAACCTTTTCATTGACATAATTCTAAGAAATAAATCATTCCATATACATCGATTCAAATTCTTGTTATTACGTTGAAGGCGTTATTTTAAGGGGAAGTTCCTCCCAAGGCCTTCATCGTCTATCCAATGCCAATAAGAACATTCCACATGCCTATAAAAAACATTTCACGTGTTCATCATCCCCTCATCTGTGTGTCATAATTTTCGTCGATTTATTATGGGTTAAATGCACCCCTGGTCTCTCTCCTCAATTGTTCTCATCCCTTCACTTCATTATTGCACAATATTTCATTTGGCTTTGTTTCTTGTTGTTGCAGGCATCCATTATCTGTTAGGGACCTAACCTCCCAACCCCTCAAGTAGGTAGAATAATATATTTTCCATGTAACAAAGACCGATATTAATAATGCCTAGTAATAAGGAAGAATAAGTCAAATGTAAGAAGACCTAATAGAAGCTTCCACTTCTAGAAGGATCTTCCTCTAGATTGTTCTTTTTGGTAGATAGATTTAGTATAAATAGGAGTCGAGGGTATAAGAAGTTTTGTCTTGAGAATTATTGTAATAAAGCATTGCTCTACTAGAGGTTTCCCCCTCGAAGGGGCAAGTGAACATTGTTTCTTATCAATAAAGGTATTATTTTGGTATTGTAGTTTCATATATTGTGTTGTTTCATTGTTATTCTCTGCATTATTTTTGTTTTCGGCTATTATAATAGATCTGGTACCTTACAAGTGGTATCAGAGCACTTTCATTAGCAAAAAATTTTGGGTTATTTTTTTCAGGGTAGAGACGTATTCCGACGTCTTAAATCTACAGATATTTTTCGTTCAATGCATAAATCCACTGTCAGGGAAGCATACACGCAAGAACTACAAGTGGTACTTAAGCACACATTGTTGGCCAGCCTTGTAACCCCTGTTGGTACCCCTTTGAGTGGTAGCGCATCAAACAACACCTGTATATAGATTGACCTAGATATCATGAAGCCCTCTATAAATAAACCAATCAGTCGCCTGACTGCTATACTTCCACCGAGAACAACACCCGGGAAGATACTCTCTAGTGCCTGGGTAATCGGGTAGTATGACTAAGGGTA
This sequence comes from Picea mariana, assembly GCA_032191745.1. Lineage (NCBI taxonomy): Eukaryota > Viridiplantae > Streptophyta > Pinopsida > Pinales > Pinaceae > Picea > Picea mariana. The sequence continues at coordinate 14,608 of JASDQU011442833.1, read as the reverse complement.
CGGTCTACCCTCCTTAGTTGGTTCCCAAAGATATTGGGTCGAGTAATACTATTCGACCCCACACATATATCAGAGAGATATAACACATGGAAAACCCTTGTCTAAAGAAACCCTAATAAAAACCTAACCCTTGGGACAAAAATAAAACAGAAAGGGAATAGACAAGATTTCTCCTATTCAGAATTTGGGCATTTCAACACAGTTTTTTTCCTATTAATAATTTGGGCATTCCTACACTACAGTGTTATTCAGATCGGAGTATAACTCTATAGGAGTAAAAACAAAGTATAGTGGTCCCACCAACACATTTATTTGGGACCTACCGCATTGGATTCCTCTCTTCACCCATATTACCGTGGTACCTTTCATTTTTAATACAATTTGTTTTAGTCGACCCGATCCCTTTCCCAACACCCTTATTTGGAACCTATCCCATTGGATTCCCCTTTTGTCTCTGATCTTCATGGTACGTATCACTTGTCAACATTCTTCTCAATGGTCCCACCCACCCTTTCGAGCACCCTTATTCACCACCTATCCCATTTTCCTGACCACTTTTGACCTCTATCTGAATGGCCACCTCCCACGCCCAAGAACTAAATACATTGATTGTTGACAACATCCAAAACAAGGAGGAAATTAAGAATATCAATTCCAACATTAGAATGCTCAATTCCTCTATTCAAACCCTAAAGGGCCAATGTGCCAACATCAAAGACATAAAACACACACTTGACCAATTGATGGGCCATTCCTTTAACCCTTCCTCTTCTGAATAACCATCCTACCAAGAAGACCATGACTCTTCCCATTACCAAGGTCCTAATTCCACCCACCTTCCTCGAGACCTATGCCTTCAAGGAATTGAGGTGAACAAATATGATGGATCGGATCCCACAAGATGGATCACTCAAATGGAACATTATTTCTCTTTGCATGGCATTACTAATGATTTAGCCAAGCTTCATTATGGTATCCTACATCTGGATCTGAAACACTGAAAATGGTGGCAATGTCATAAAAAGGCATGCCAAGGGTATGCTTCTTGGACAAAGTTTGTTGCGGAGCTTTATGACCTTGACTCAGACACCCACCATTTAGGTTGTTTGACCAAGTTGAAGCAGTCTAGGACAGTGGAAGACTTTATCACAACATTTGATCACTTGGATTTTATAAAAAAGGGCATGTCAGATGCCTTCTTCAAGGAATGCTTTATCAATGGCCTAAAATATGAAATTTGTGCCCATGTTCTCATGGCACGCCCCCTGATGTGGTTGGAAGATACTCAATGAGACAAGGAAGCACAACATAGTGTCTCCTCCCAAATTCTAAAACCATTTTTTCTTCCTCGCGCTAAACCCACCAATCTTGCCCCTCCTACAACTCCCCTCAAGATCCAGAAATTAACCCGAGCCAAAATGGTTGAACGCCAACTGAAAGGTCTTTGTTATATTTATGATGAAAAATGTTTTCTCGGGCACAATTTTAAGGAATAGAAGCTTTTTATGGCCATGACTGAGGATGTTTCTGAAGAAGAGGTAGTTGTTTCACTTGTGGATGAGCTACCACCACCATATGATCTGACCCCACCCACTGATCCACCAAAAGTTGAACCGATGATTTCCCTTAATACCCTCGCTGGCTTCGTTGTTCCCCAGACCCTCAAGTTAATTGGTTACATTAAGAATCAGAAATTCATCATCCTTGTGGATAGTGGTAGCTCCCATAATTTTATTCATTGCCACATTTCTCAAGAAGTCAATTGTTACATCTGTGTCGTCATTAATTTTCGAATCATGATTGCCAATGGAGGTTCCATGAAATGTGGGGGACGTTGTGAAAATGTGTGGCTCCAAATTGCACAGTATCACCTGAAATCCCATATGTTTGCTATAGACATGGGTGGTTGTGACATTGTGCTCAGTTTCGAATGGTTACGCACTCGTAGCCCCATTCTCATGGATTTTAAGAAATTAACCATGCAATTCCACCAGGAGGGACAACAATATAAGTTCTAAGGCATCACAACAGGATCCCTTGAGATCATCTGTTCCCATCGAATGGAAAATCTCCTCAAAAAGGGTCATTCTAGAATTATTTCCTAACTCCACTCCATTCAAGTCATTGAAACACCCTATGTGCATCCTGACCTCCAATCTATCCTCTCCGGACACCAAGTTGTTTTTAACACTCCCAAGGAACTTCCCCCTTCCCGTGGCATCCATGATCATTCCATTCCCCTCATACTAGGCATTGTTCCTCCCAATGTTCGTTCTTATCGTCATCCCTTTGCCTAGAAGAATGAAATTGAGATAATTGTTCATGAATTGCTAAAAGTGAGCGTCAGTGGTCCTAGTACCAGACCCTATTCTTATCATGTGGTCATGGTACTCAAGAAAGAAGGTACTTTGAGAATGTTTCCTAATTTTCATGCCCTCAATAAAATTACAATAAAAGACAAATTCCCCATTCCTGTCATTGATGACCTATTGGATGAATTAAGTGGTGCTCAGTACTTCACCAAACTTGATCTACGTTTTTTCTACCACCAGATCCGTATGAAAGAATAAGACATTCCCAAGACTACATTTTGAACTCATAAGGGTCATTATGATTTCTTGGTAATGCCCTTTGGCCTGTGTAATTCTCCCTCCACTTTCCAAAGTCTTATGAATCATGTCTTCCATACTTTACTCCGTCATTTTGTCTTATTTCTCTTTGATTATATTCTCATCTATAGTAGAAATTGGACATCATATCTCGCCCATGTGGATCAAGTTCTCAATCTACTCTTTAAGCACCAACTTTTCCTCAAACAATCTAAATGTGCCTTTCGAGACTCATAAGTGGAGTACCCGGATCATATTGTCAGAAAGGATAGTATACGAGTGGATCCTAACAAAATCGAAGCTATGTAGGATTGGCCTTGCCCTAAAACTCTTAAGAGCTTGCGTGGTTTTCTGGGTTTAATGGGGTGTTATCGGAAGTTTGTTTGGAATTATGGAAAAATTGCAGCTCCTCTCACTTATCTCTTTAAAAATAATTCTTTCACTTGGAATCCCATTGTTGATCACTCCTTCAAAGCCTTCAAAGACGTTATGTGCTTGACCCTTTTCCTAGCACTTCCAGACTTCACAAAGACTTTTGTACTAGCATTTGATGCTTCCAGGAAATGAATTGGGGTCGTCCTCATGTAAGATGTCGGACCTTTGGCCTTCACTAGAAAACAAATTTCAGAGAGACATTTGGGCCAATCCATTTATGAAAAGGAAATGTTAGCTATTCTACGTGCGGTGGATATCTGGAGTCCTTATCTATTGGGAAAATGATTCAAAATTAAAATTGATCATCAGAGTCTCAAGTAGTTTTTGGAACTACGAATTTAATCCCCAGAGCAACAAAAATGGGAGACCGAGCTATGTTGCTGGAAGATTGATCAAACTAGGGTCCTTCTCAAGTTACCAACAAAAGGTACTGTGTAGTCTAGAGCGTTGGCATTTTCATCTCCTCCGAAGAGAAGAAGTCTCACCCGAAGTGCGACTACGACAAAAGGATAGGGAAGGGCAAGGAGAAGACTTAGGTGGGTTCACAGAACCCTCGAGATTCATCCAGATCTTGTGCAATACATCTAACTACACAACAGATTGGAAATCATACGCTCAGGAACCAAAAGTAATTAGGTTTTGAAAATCATTCATGTACATAAACATCACGTGGAACTTATGAAACATAAATAATTATTGTAAAGACACAATGCAGAAGTATAAACACAGAATGATGCAACATATTTCAAAATTTTGGATCCTTCTTCATACATTATCTTCAGATATTTCTTAGTTACAACCTCAGAGATACAAAGTAGTTCTCTGTTACAGACTCTTGGCTCTGGACCCATGTCGCAGAGCTCTAATTCCCAAAATGGTGTACATATTACATTACAGAACTCAAAACCCGACTTCTCAACAATAGACAACAACAACTATGACACCAACCAAACTCTACAATTATGACCAAACCAAAAAACAAAGGGAGAACCCTTTTACAGTCATGTTCATCCCATATATAATCTAAGTAGGGTCTTATGGCTTTGTCTTGAATGCTATCTTGTTCTGTTGCAACTGCTTTTTCTTTGCTAGCGTTGCATTGTCCTTTTTGCAATTGATTTATGTTACTTCTCCTTACTCTATTTTCCAGCTTCTTTTGTAGCTTGTGCAAATTGTACTGGGCCAAAACTAGGACTATATTCCTTCTTGCGCAACTTCTTGTCCAAAAAAGAAGGGCCCAACAGGCTTCGACCACAAGCCTTGACTCGCCCTCAAGTCAAGTACTTGGCTCTTTTGCAACTTCTAGGAGCAATTGTTTCTTTTCCTTGTCCTCCTTTTCCTCTTTCCTTTCCTCTTTTGTTTTTGGTTTCTCTTTCTCTACCTCTTCAAATGAAGGGCCCAACTTTGGGACCAACTCCAAGGCCCTCTTCCTAATTTCCTGAAAGCTCCTGACTTTATCTTGCCATTTCCTGGCAAGGAGTGAGGCCTTGACGACAAATTGTTGGGTTGCATATGTGATACATTCCTTGGTCTTGGATGTGACCAAAGATTTCCATTTGGAGGCTGTTGTTGCATCAACCTGATGAATTTACATGTAAATTGTCTGAACAACAGGTTGGAAGTCGCGCAGTTCCTTCTTGGCTACAGATTGCACCTCAAACAGGGCGTTCAACTCATTGTCTGCTTGCTGGATTTGGTCAAACTTCTCTTGTTTCTCCTGCAGATCCATATTAGCTACAACTTACTCATTCATCAACTGGATTCTAGTGCACATGTCTTCTAGAGTCTAGTTGCACCTAGTTATGATTCCCATCCAATCGTTGAATTCTATGAATATTTTTGTGCACTCAGTTGTGCACTTATGTAGTGTTGCTCGGGCATTGTTTCCTTCTAGCACTATTTTATCCATATGCTCCTACAACTTTCGAGGATGTTGATATGCGTCTTGCTGACTTCACCGCAACTGCACTTCCAGATGCTCTACGCGAATGGACAATTGTGACCATGCTCCTTAGAGTACTTCAATCTGATGCTCCAACCCTCCTACATCAATGGATTCTGGTAGTTGAGGTGTGACCTTCCATATTTCTGGCTAGGCTTCAGCAAGCCTTTCCTGAACTCTTTCCAGTCTGTGCTCCACATGGATCTTTGTGTTTTCTTCCTATTTTCTGCACGCTTGCACAAGGATCGCTTCCTCACTTGCAAACTCTGTAGACCTTTTGGCCTCTTGGAGCCTCTTCTCCAATTGATCAGTTGAGGCTCTGATCATTCCAAATAGTTGTGTTACTGGCCATTATGCAAGGTCATTAGATGAAGGGGTGGCATCCATGGGTGCTCGGAATTGGAGTGGAAGTCCACTGGCTATTGAATGTTTTGAAGGAGTCTCTAACTCCTCCTCTCATGTGGGTGGTCCTAGCACAAGCCTCAACCTCAATGTTGATGTCAAGAGAATTAGAACGTTTGTTCTTACCAAGAAGAGTTGCAACAACTCTACGCACTTCTGAGAATTTTGAACAACTATCTCCATCTATTCCTGCGTTGATGTTTCTGTTTACCTTGAACTTGACTCTCGTTCCTTCTGAAGCTCTGGTATATCCACCTCTTTATGTACCTCTGCTTCCGAAGTTGCACTTCCCATGGCACCCTCAACCTGGGTCATTGAGGAAATGTGTTGGGGACTTTGGACTTATGTCTTCTCGATTTTTTGGATCTCCATCGTAGAAGGAGCATCCTTCTACTGGACAAAAGGTACGATCTACTGGTCTTGGGTTTCAGGAGTTGAGCCACTCAATTGTAGTCTCTAATCAGGTACTTCTGGGTTTTGACCAGATATTTTTGGCCACTTCTCGAGTATTTCTGGAGGATCTAGCTGCATGGGCTCTGGATCAGTGGTTTGGGGTGGACTGTTGATTTCTGGGGTTGGTGATTGGGGTTGTGGTGGTGATGGAGGGTGCTTAGTGACGATGGTGGATAGAGTCATTTCAAGATCAGTGACATCTTGGATATGTACGATGTGGCCTACTCGAGCTGCTAAGAAAGTGCAGGGAATGATGGATGAGATGGGTTATGGGTTTAGAACCTTTCTTAGTGATGCAGGAGCATTGTAAATCAACAACCAAGTGAGCGTGAAAGCAAAATCCAGCTGGGAAAAGCGCAGCACACATTTTCCATGTTTTGAAATGTTTTTGAAAATGAATGCGCAGATATTAAATGTAATAAGATAAGAGGTGTACTTGCATATTGTAAACAGATATTGAGTGATTCTCTCTCATCTATAGAATGTAGAGGCATTTATGCATAGTTAATGAAAGTAGGTAGGTTTGAATGAAGATTGGACAGTTTTAGAGAGTAGGAGGGAAAATGACTATAGACACCCTCATCTTTGTATCATTGAATCAGTTAGGGATAATTGTATCATTAGTATAGAGAAAGAAAGAGAGAGTTGTAGCAAAGAGATGTAAATAAGAACCCATGTACAGAAGCTTTGAATTAATATATGAAGCTTTGACTTAGATTCATGGTGTTATGATGTTTTATGTTTGTACATGTTGAGTGATATGCTTATGGTTGTTTACTCTCTCTGTTATGCATTTGTTATGAGGCTATGTTGTGTATGTATGATTTCATGTTGAATGTTTGAATTCCGAGAGAGAGAGAATGAGTTTCAATTGTTTCTCTTCCTGAGTGAGAGTTCCTGCAAGGAGTGCAGTGAAAACGTCTGCAAGGTGTGCGTTGACAAGGTTCATAGTTTATCTCTGAAAGCTCAGGAGAGACACCATTGTTCTCATTCCAACAGAAGTGCAGGTGAAGCACAAAATCCGTGCAAGGTGTGCGCAGGCTGGTTGAGACCTTAGAACTTATCTACTAAGGTTGAAGGTTGAAGGAATGTTGTTGCAGAAAGTGCACAGAGTCGAAAGACCAAATACCTAGGAGTATTTGAAAGATTACCGCAAGAAGTGCGTGCAGGAGTCCTTTTTTTAAAGACTCGAATTTACAATTTAAAGCTCAGGAGGGATAACACTTTTGAATTCTTCAAAGGAAGATGGAGATCGAAATAATTCAAAGGGAGACGAGGGTCGAAGTCATCCAGCCGAAGTAAAGCTCAGAAGGGAGAATGTCAGTTGGTCTC
>JASDQU011442832.1:8906-20374 GCA_032191745.1 Picea mariana | reverse complement strand
TCAAGCTGGGCAACATGACCATTGATGAATACGAACGAAGGTTTTTGGAATTACTGAAGTATGTTGCGTTCATCAAGGATGAGACTGTCAAGATTCAAAGGTATATGAGTGGACTGCCACCTTCCATTGGGGACAAGATTCAATATGATGACCCTAAGACTATGGAAGAAACGATAAGAAGAGTGAAATGCCTATATGAGTAGCAAAGAGAAAAGCCTACTTTTCAGAAGGCTTGGGATGACCAGAAGAAGTTTAAGAAAGAGCAGAGGCAGAAGGGAAACAAACCTCCCTTTTTCAGAAACAGTCCTCAAGGAAAGCCATTGTTTAGAGAGCCGAGAATGGATGATGTAGGGGGACAAAGGCCAAGGCAGACGCCCATTCAGTGTTGGGGATGTCAGGTAAACCATAAGTACATAGATTGTCCCCACAAAAATGGCAAAGTGAGAGTTGTCCACAATGTTTAGCAGGCTGAAACAGTGGAGGACATGGGCAGTAGAATACCCAGGATCTATGCATCCTTGGACAACAAGCAAGCTGAATTTCAATCACACATGATTGAAGTGGAAGGTATGATCAATAACCATCCCTTCATTATTTTAATTGATTCGGGGGCTAGCCATAGTTATATAGATCCTAGAGTGGTGGAAAGTTTACAATTGTCGAGAAGCAAACATGAAAAGTCTTGGTTAGTGCAACTGGCTACAGGAACCAAGAGAAAAGTCACTGAGTTAGTTAAGTCATGTCCAGTGGACATGAATGGACTGAGCACAAAGGCTGAATTGAACATTCTACCTTTAGGTTCTTATGACTGTCTAATTGGGATGGACTGGTTGGACCAAGACCATGCCATCTTGGACTGTCGTAACAAGGCATTCACTTGCCTAGATGAGGAAGGAAATCGAAGAACAGTCCAAGGAATTTCTAGAGTTGTTGCTATCAGAGAAATCTCAGCAATGCAACCAAAGAAGTGCTACAGGAAAGGCTGTCAATTATTTGTACCCCATGTGGAGGAAGCATCTAAGGATGAGGTCTCAAAGATTGGAGATCATGCGATACTAAAGGAGTTTGAAGATGTATTTCATGAGGTACCCGGACTACCCCCAAAGAGAGATATGACTTCTCTGTAAACCTGATGCCTAGAGCAGCTCCAGTGTTAAAAGCTCCTTACAAAATGAGTACGCCAAAGCTTAAAGAGTTGCAATTGTAGCTTGAAGAGCTTTTGAAGAAGGGGTATATATTCCCAAGTGTGTCACCTTGGGGTGCCTCGGTCCTGTTCGTGAAGAAGAAGGATGGGACATTGAGATTGTGTATCGATTTCCGACAATTGAACAAAGTAACTGTAAAGAACAAATATCCTCTGTCGAGGATTGATGACCTCTTCGATCAGTTGAAGGATGCAAAGATATTTTCAAAGATAGACCTCAGGTCGGGATATCACTAGGTAAGGATAAAGGATGAAGACATCAACAAGACCGCTTTTAGAACAAGGTATGGTCATCACGAGTTCACAGTGGTGCCGTTTGGACTATCGAATGCACCTGCTATTTTTATGTGCCCGATGAATGGTGTATTCAGGGACTATCTAGACAAGTTTGTCATAGTCTTCCTGACTGACATTCTGGTGTATTACAAGTCAGAGGAAGAGCATGAACAACATTTGAGGATGGTGTTGTAGGTGCTAAGAGAGTACCAAATGTATGCCAAGTTGAACAAGTGCTCGTTTTATCAGGAGCAGATCCATTACTTAGGGCATATTATTTTAGAGGATGGGATATATGTAGATCCTAAGAAGATTGAGGCCATCAAAGAATGGTCAGCGCCAAAGAATGTGACAGAAGTCAGATCCTTTATGGGTCTAGCTGGTTATTACATAAGGTTTATCATAGGGTTCTCAAGGGTAGCTTACCCTATCACTTCCCTACAAAGGAAGGAGAAGACGTTTCAGTGTACAGAGAATTGTGAGAGAAGCTTCCAGCAATTGAAGCAACTGTTAACCACTGCTCCAATCCTAAGGATTGYAGACCTAAATGAAGATTCCGTGGTGTGCAYAGATACATGCAAAGAAGGAYTGGGAGGAGTCCTCARTCATAATGGATTCATAATTTGTTATGAATCTAGAAAGTTGAAAGAGCACGAAAGGAACTGTGCAACTCATGATTTAGAGTTGGCARCCATTGTTCACGCTCTAAAGAAATGGAGGCATTACCTCATGGGAAGGAGGTTCGAACTGAGAATAGACCACAACGGTCTGAAATATTTGTTTGATCAACCAACCTTGAATGCTAGGCAGAGTAGGTGGTTGGAGTTTCTCCGTGAGTACGATTTTGATATCAAGCATATCAAAGGGAAGGAGAATAAAGTGGTTGATGCACTCAGCAGGAGAGTACACGAATTACATGCTACATTCAGCAAGAGAGTACACAAATTACATGCTACATCCATTAGCATGTACCAAACTGATATTAAAAGCAGAATTTTGGAAGATACAAATGCAGATTTGTAATACAAGGATTTGGTAGCAAAACTACAGCAAGGTGAGATGCCACAGAAAGTGGAAAATTATAAATGGGAAACTGACGGAGCACTTTTGTACAAGAACATAATTTATGTACCTAATGTCCAAGACTTAAAACTTATGATTTTGAATGAAATGCATAATGTGCCTTATGTTGGACACCCTAAATATCAGAAAATTGTGGCAACAGTCAAGAGCCATTACTTTGGCCAGGTATGAAGAGAGAGATTGTTGAATACATCGCTAGATGTATGGAGTGTTAGAAGGTTAAAGTTGAGCATAGGCACCCAACAGGGTTGTTGCAGCCTTTACCCATTCCTGAGTGGAAGTGGGAAGTATTGACAATGGATTTCATCACAGGATTGCCCAGAAACAACAAGCATCATGATTCAATCATGGTGGTGGTGGACAAGCTTACGAAAGCTGCCCATTTCATTTTATTAAAGACTACTCACAAGGCAGCGGATGTTGTTGATATTTTTATGAGGGAAATAACATGATTGCACGGTATTCCCAAGACAATTGTGTCTGACAGGGACCCAAAGTTTACCTTCAAGTTCTGGAAGGAGTTGTTCAAAGGATTCAAAACAAATCTAAATTTTAGCACAACCTATCATCCTGAGTCTGATGGACAAACAGAGAGGGTGAACAGAGTAATATAAGACACGCTATGGATGTATGTGATGGACAAACCATTGAAATGGGAAGACTACCTGTATTTGGTAAAATTCACCTACAATAATGGGTATCAAGCATCGTTGAAGATGAGCCCATTTGAAGCACTTTATGGTAGAAAGTGCAATACTCCAGTAAGCTGGGATAATCCAACTGATAGGGCAGTAGTTGGGCAAGAGTTGCTCAAGGAAATGGAAGAGCAAATGCTGAAAATTAAGCAAAATTTAAAGGTTGCCCAAGACAGGCAGAAAACTTATGCTAATAAAAACAGAACCCACAGAGAGTTTAAAGTGGGCGATCATGTTTTTCTGAAAGTGAAAGCCAATAGAAGTTCTTTGAAACTGGGAAACTGTGCCAAGATGGCAGCTAGATTTCGTGGGCCATTTGAAATCCTAGAAAGGATTGGGCCAGTTGCATATATGCTTGCATTACCTACATCCATGACTGTACATAATGTGTTTCATGTTTCGTTGCTTAAGAAATATATACCTGATGTTAATATGTAATCGATTGGAATGTGATTTAGGTGGAGCAAGAAGGTGTCCTGTAAGTGCATCATGTGCGCATAGTGGACCGGAAAAGAAAACAACTCCGAAATTGAGCCATAGGGCTTGTAAAGGTCCAGTGGACCTGGTACGGTCTCGAGGATGCGACATAGGAGCATGAAGATGCTATGCGGGCAGAATACCCGCAAATTTTTGAAGATTTTGAAAATCTTGTTGATGCTATGTAAAGAGTTTCACTGAGGATAATGCAAAAATAAGGGGAGGGGATTGTAATACCCCAATGACGTGCCCTAGTTATATTATGAATTGTAATCATGTTTTGTAGGCTAGTGAGCCGAGTATTGATAAGCTGGTGAGCTTATGTGTTTATTAGGCCAGAGAGCCTAAGTGTTATAGGCCAGGAGCTTGTTTTTGTATATGTAATTATGCAGAACATTAACAAAGATTAAACATCACTGCGTCCAGACCGACCACGAAGAAAGAGTGATGGGGGACTAAGCTTCCACAAGGTGGGTAAGGGAAAAGGGGTTGAAATGTTGGAAAGAGGGGCTAAGCTTGGGGGCTTAAGTCCTTGAATAATAATTTATTATTATTCCAAAGTGGTGTGAAAGGTATATTTTAATCCTAAGTTCCTGGAAAAAGGGAACGCATACTTGATGGAGTGCATGCAGCTTCATGGGCGACATGTGTCGGCCCAGGCACATGCAATTTAACCCAAGAATTGAGCCATGATGGGGGTTCGTTCTCCATTCGAGCATCCATTATCTATCTTGTTGTGCGTCTGCGTCTGATCTCTACATACCCTCACACAGCTCTGAAACCAGAAAACTGTAATGTTTTCATGAGAAGCTGACGCATCCTCTGTTTGAACCGTTGAGTCTGTGTTCGACCTCTGCATGGATTCCTTGTCATGCACCCTGAAACTAGTGGAAAACCCGTAGATTGAGCCGTGTCACCTGTGTATCCTGTGAGCCCAACCTCTCCGCCCTTGCAGATCCGAGTCTACGCCCGACTGTCTTTGGGTTGTTGCCTTCTGTTTTTTCTGAGTGGAATTGTGTTGTTGTTATCCTCACCTTGCAGGAATTGGGATGAAAGTGGTTGAAGAAGTGGGTTGTCAGGCCCGTGGTTGAAGAGGTAGATTGTCAGGCCCGTGGTTGAAGAAGCAGGTTGTCAGGCCTGTGAGCAGCTCTCTCCAGGTGAGAGAGTTTGCTGAGAAGTGGTTTTCTCCCAGAGAGAGTCCAGCACTAGCTATGAAGCTCTAAGAATTCTTGATATGGCTTGTTGTCGAGACCCAGAGAGGGAGGTGAAGCACCGATGGACTATGTTTGTGAAGGTGTATACTCTCGGGTGGAACATGCATGTGGGGAATGAGAGTCCGTGAGTAGTGGGCGTAAGAAGGCTCCTAGAGAGAATCCTTTCAGTTGCTTTGTGCAGTTTTCCTGTAACCTTAGCCTAGTCTAGGATTCCCTTGCCTGGGGTGGAGCTTAGTCCTAGCTCAGGGGTGACCCATTGCTAAGTGTGATGAGCAATGTGGTCTAAGGCTGGGAGGTTCGTGGAAGGTTTGCATGTAGTTGGTGGAGTTACTACAGTTTCAAAGATAAGTATCATTATGTGTTTAATTTCAATTAAAATGCATGTCTGTGATGCTTGTAATTTTATCATGTATTCCATTGCAAGTGGAATTATTGTTAATTCTAATTAATTCTATATGCTAGAGGTAATTATGGGTTTACTTTGTGTTAAGTCATTTAACTTCATTTAAATGCATACTTTATAAGTGTTATTCTGTGTAGTAGTGTTGCCTGACAATGGGGTTGATGGTCAGGGATGTTACAAAAACCCTATTCATTTCCAATGAGAAGATATCTAGGCACAAATTTCTCTCTATGACAACAGTAAAGAAGAATATGTGGGTTCAGAGGCATCCTCCCCTCCTGTGCGCTCAACCCATCCCCCAGACCTCAACTCTTTACCTCGAATGTCAGTTATGACCACTCTAGGAATAAAGGACATGTCCTCCCCTCGTATGGAATATATGTTATGCCTTTTTTGGTTTTTCTTGGGGGTGTTGTTTAGAATTTTCAGTATAAGAGTGAAAGAATTTGGCTACCTGCACAAGACTAAAGCAAAGTCCTTTTTGGAAAGCAAAAATAGTTTGCCTTTGGGCTCTGGTAGCCATCATTTTGTAGATTTTGAAATTTTGGAACCTCCTTGTACATTTGTTGCATCTTCTACGGCCCTTACTTAATACAAAGTTCCCAGTTCTAATTGAAAAATATACCAATTTTATATCAATGAAACAATAATTTAATTTAATATGAAGAGGGATTTTGATAAATAGAATTTTATAATACTTTTATTAAATTATTTAGAAGTTCAAATAATTGTATGGGAAAATAAAGTTGATGTGAAATTTTATAATAGAATAAAGCAATAATTTATGATAATTAGAGTTAGTTGTGTAATGGAAAGTTTCAAATCACGGACTCGATCTACTTAGTTGGACCCGGTCTCTTTCAATTTGCATCCAAGGTTGGTTTCCTTGTTAACTCTACTCTCAACTATTTACTTCTTTTGTGAATCAGTTTCTTAAACATTATTGTTGTACATGTCATTAGATCCTCATGAAATGTTGATTTTGAGTGTTTGATGTGTAAATTCAACCTCTCCTTGATTTGCAAGTATGTTGCACAGTGTAGGAGAAAGTGTGCTCAATTTCTACTTCCCCATTTCCACATACTTGACATAACCTTTCCTCCTATGACTCCATAGGTTCTTGCCATCTTCCAGCCTTTATGGGTTGGTTCTTGGTTGTGTATCATGCCATGGGATGTCGAGTTTTGAATAGTTCTACACTTTGATCTCCTCCCAACTATTGAAGTTGGATATATCATATTGTTGTTTTCTTTTGGCATGTTTTTTCCAATTTTCCCTCCTTGTAGTATTCTTGTAAATGACTCATCAATGCATTTTTGTTCATTAGGCACATTTCTTCTTCCATACCTCACTCTTCAAACCATTTTCAACACTGTGAATTCCATGTCCCCCCCCCCCTTTTAAGCTCATCTTGGATGATATTAAATGGAATCTTCTTGTTGTCCTTCCTACCATTGTTTATATGTACAAAGTCATCTTCTCGAGGCCTCCAATTCTAGTGGGTATAATCGTATTTTGGTGAGGAGTATAATGTCAGGGTACTAGTTTTCTTTTTCTCTTGAACAACTTGTTATCAAGTGTTTTTGCACTCACACGACCTAGTTCCATCTATTGCAGTTATGGGTGTTTGAAAGAGGAGCATAACATCCCAACCCTTTATTGTTCTGCATCTATTTTGTAAGTATATCAAAAGATTTGGCTCAAGGAGTTAGAGAAAGATGAGGAAGAAGTCAATTGGGTATAGCTCGAGTCCTTGTGTGATACATTGTTATCCTCCCCACCCAGGATATATTATTATAAGTAACATGACAATGTTTCAAGCTACTACAACATCTAGTTTACCCTAGATACCATCCTCAAAATGAGGGGAAATCTCTTGTGGGTTTGCTCGGGAAATACATTATGCGAAAAAAGGGGGGGAGAGATATAAAGATACAAGACTAAAATCAATTATAAGCTTGTGAAAAATTATGGAAAGAGTGGTTTCTCTTGACATTCAAGGTCAAGAAAATGTGGGTAGTGTACAACAATGAATATGTACTCTAAACGAAACTTAAACTTTGGACGGTAAAAAAACATTTGAGACCAAGTGCTTCTTCGAAAGTTGACAAAATCCATATGTATCTTCCTCTCTGCCACTATAATAAGGCAATAAAACAAGACATCTCAAATAAAAATATTAAAAAATTATAACAACTTCATTTAAAATTTGGGTAAATTCTATAATGAAAAGACAACTTTTGTTTAATTGTTATAATCAATCTAGATTCTTGTAGTGATGGAACCTGGTTGGAGAGGGAGTTACCTTGGCATTTGTGGTTTCGACATGGCTCACATGGAAGGGAGGTGGCTCAAAAATTAAGGCGTTGAGGCATCAGATGCAATTGTTGGTGTTTGTGGGAGGCGATTTTGAGAGGAGTTGTGTCCTCGATGTTGGTATTTTCTATTGTGCAAACCAGGAAACTCCTAGTTCCAAATGTGTTTTTTTCTTGTTGTTGTTTATTGTGGTATATGATACTATGTTTCTGTTAGTCTTCAACAAAACTAGAATTGGTATTAGTTGTTTGGGGTTTGTTTGGTTAGATTTTCTTGTAAGTAGCGTCATGTGAAGGTCCTTCGAGGGGTTTGCTTTATTTTTTAGCAACTCTATGCTAGGATTCCCTACTGTAGAGATGGACAACCTAGAGTGGAAAGAAGCTGGGAAAATCCTCCACAAACACAAAGAAATTACCCAAGCTAATAATAGTACTCTCCTCTGCATCTCAGTGAAAATTCCAGAGTTGGAGCAAGCTAGTGCAACGAATGCTACCAACATCATGAACCTTCTTCTCCTTAAGAAGCAAAGAATCGATACATTGGAAGCCTAATGTCAACAACTTCACTCTCTTATTCTCCCTCAATGTATAGAGTCTCTTTCTCTCACCTCAAACAATCAGAGCTCAGTGAATTCACTACAACAAGATCTTAGGGAAGATGAAATAGTGGGATAACTTCATGACCCCATGGAGGTGGAGGAAATAGGCTCCCCCCACTTTGTTGAGGAGCAAGAAGCCCAAGACAGTGCACCCTCCTAACTGGTCTATGTTTTTTTATAATAGTTAGTTTTTTGGGTCAATTTGTAAAACAAACTACAAGTCGAAATACTTGGAATGTCGGTTTAAAGAAGGTCATAGTGTTTATGTCAATCTTATTATAATTATGTAAAGTGATGGACCACATTTTACAATTTTGCATATAATTGTTGTCAGCTTTGGCATAGCCCCTCCTTTTAATGAAAAAATACTTTTGCTCCAATTTAAAAAAATAATGAATCTCGATTCTCAAAATATAACAAATTTTAAATAAATATCAAATACCCACTACATATATTATAATAAGTTGATTTTTCCCCACTTACACATTTTGGTTGTCTTATTAACTACACAATATATATAATCAATCTCCATCCACTTTTAATAAACAAGAACGAATATGAAATTGTTAAACATAAAAGCAAGTTGATCTATAATAACAGAAATGCTTTGTTTACTCTTACGTAAATTAAATTAAATAAATTTGAAGTTTATATATATATATTAATTCAATAGATTGAATCATCCTTAAAATATGTTGTCAACAAAAAAATATAAATTATAATTATATGTTGCATTTATGCTCCATTATAATTATAATATGTTGTCATTATAATTATGCTCCCTTGTTGTATATTCTGATATGATCTAATTATAAAATTTTAGTTTTTAATAAATATGATAATATTTTTGTACATGGTTTTTTTATTTTTTTGGTTGTCTTATTAGCTACACAATATATATAATCAATCTCCATCCACTTTTAATAAACAAGAACGAATATAAAATTGTCAAACATAAAAACAAGCTGATCTATAATAATAGAAATGCTTTGTTTACTCTTAGGTAAATTAAATTAAATAAATTTGAAGTTGAAAAAAAATAAAAATTATATATATATAAGTTAATTCAATCGATTGAATCATTTTTAAAATATGTTGTCAACCAAAAAAACTATAAATTATATGTTGCATTTATGCTCCCTTGTTGTATATTATGATATGATCTAATTATAAAATTTTAGTTTTTAATAGATATGATAATATTTTTTACATGATTTTTATTTTTTTTAATAATATTTTTTTTTAACATAAAAATAATATATTAATTTTTCTTATTTTTAAACCTTTTTCGCCAATAACACATCATAAAAACTATATTAATATTCCAACATGTTAAGATGTCATTAT
This sequence comes from Picea mariana, assembly GCA_032191745.1. Classification (NCBI taxonomy): domain Eukaryota; kingdom Viridiplantae; phylum Streptophyta; class Pinopsida; order Pinales; family Pinaceae; genus Picea; species Picea mariana. The sequence continues at coordinate 10,761 of JASDQU011442832.1, read as the reverse complement.
TTATATAATGACCAAAAATCAACAACATTGTGCCATCTAAGAATTTAATGCAAATCTGATCTTAATATGCACACAACATGGCCATAAGAAGCCATCGAGTGTCTTGACCTCTTTCAAAATTTGGCAGGCCTATTACTAAATTAGAATGATTCTATCTTATCTTGTGCTTCTCAATAATAAAGGCTCAACTAAGCTTCACATTGTCCTTTGGTGTGCAAATCACGAGGTCCCTAAAATTCTTGAAGGCGCAAATAAATAATCAAATAAAGGTTTCTTAGTAGTGCTCCTTGTGTAGGTTAGTTCTTCGCGAGTAAGAAATTTTGTGGTGTAGTGGAAAGGCACATAAGATTTTGAACGATATATATGTATTAAATATGTATTTGGGTAGGGAGTTTTTCTCTTTTAATATCTTCATTGTTTTTAAATTCACAATGCATCTTATAGCCTTGTAGGGTTTGGTAGTTGGCTTTGGAGTCCAAGAAAGCATGGATGGTAGTAATTGTTTACTTAGAGGGGGGTTTTAGTGGATAGAGGTTGTTTTATTTGAATGTGTAAAATCCAAGTGTTCATAGTGTGGGTGAGAAAATACTTTTAATCCTTTGTTATGGTTTTATTCATCAACTAGTTTACATGAATTTGGGTTGAGTCTATGTGTCGATATTATCTCTTCGCTCTTATTTCTTAGAAAGTTGCCTCATTAGATAGTGAATTGCCTTGGGCTATAGAGTACTAGTTAGTCTAAATGCTTCTTAGAGTCAAAATTCTATATTGGATTTGGAAGAAGCACAATGATATTGCTTTTAACTAAGTGGTCCCATCAAAGAGTTTCTCTTGGTACAACGATGCAGTAGCTTCTCCTAGTCTGTCTGTGTAGATGATGGTGCAAGTATGAAAGTTAAGGATGGAGATGGGTCATCTCTGACAACTTCTAGTATTTTTGGATGCCCCCCTTGTACCATGAGTAAGGAGCCATCTGTCCCTTATTGACCAAATTCAATAGGCTCTCATAGAGTTGACAGTACGCCATGCCATTGGATCAATAGACAAGTGCCCAAGAGACGTGTGTGTGGGAGGATATGGTCCTCGACCCTACCCTACAATGGATTTTTATTTTTTTTGTAAGTAAGATTTGTATAAAATGCCTACTATAGAAAACTGTTACAAAAATGGTTGTTCCCTAGAGCGTAAGTCGTCATTGCTGGAAACCAACTCCGCTCCAAGTGATTGTTCACAACTGTACTAATTATAAGACTTTGAAAAAGATAGTTTGAGTGGCATTGATTGACATAAGCCATATACAGGAAGATTAGACCCATACTTCGTTGATTGACCTCAAGATTGATAACAATTATACACAATAAACCCATATGCAAAATTGCAAGACCAAAACCAAAGGAAAACCCGATGATCTTCAAGCTTGGCGCCATTTTTTAACATGAGGAAGTAGGATAGGCACCCTTGCCTTTGGTGGCACGGGAGAAGTCGTGTCTTCTCAAGTGAAATCAAAGGGTGTGGCTGAGGCTATACGTTTCTCCAAAAGTTTAATGCGAAATTTTACATCAAATACCTCACTGTGAAGCTCAAAGACTAGTTGTTGAAGAGTGGAAAGGGCGCCAAGAATACGTTGTATGTTATCTTCGTTGTTGTCGCTCCTCGTGCCTACATGTGACGGTGCCATAGAGTGCCTTGTTGAATTGTCCTATAAGTGAGCTTCACATTGACTGTTGGTAGAATTACCATGAGTGTTGGGAGGCAGGCTCTCAGACGAAGTCTAGCCCAGAAACACTACTACATATGGGCGGATTATTCCACGAAAATTTTCCACGCTTCCACTAGTTTCATATTTTTTTTTAAA
>JASDQU011442831.1:24419-40782 GCA_032191745.1 Picea mariana | reverse complement strand
TCATGCAGTCTTCAGTTAACTGAGTCACACGTGTGGAAGTGAGAGAAGCACATGCAACTGGTGGTGATAAAATCGAGGTTGCCATGCATGAGTGACTTCCACTAGTCTAACTAAGTGTAACTGGCTCTAAACTGAAGAGAATATTCTCCTAGAATGTAGGAGAGGTTCCTAAAAAGTAGGAGACCCTCAATAATTACTAATAAACATAGGAAAATAAGGAAAAAAATATCCTAGTTGTGTGTAATATCTCCAACAGTACCTGTTCTGAAGTAGGGGGCTATTTTGATGGACTTGGACCCACAAAAACCCGACGTGCTCGTCTGATGTCACCATAGTAACCCGGCTTTGGAGGGAGTCCCGTATGAGACAAGCAACACCCGAGGATCCTCTGATGCTGTTGGACCTTGTCTCCTGTCAACAGGACCATACCTAGTGGTACCCATGGATCTGAGATGGTGTCCACATGGGACTTGCATGTGTCTCTGTGAGGAAAAAGGAGGTCACGGGACCCGATCGCATTACGTAGTGTGCTTGGTGAAGACCAAAATGCACCATTAGAATTCCAACAACCAATGGAGATGGTGGGCAAGCTCCCCTGAACATGTCCCCCATCTGGACGAGAGCGTCATTTGGACCAAGGGCGGGAGTATCCCGAAGGGGCTGAGTCATGTAACTTATCATTAACCATACCATGTTTTAATGCCTTAAACATGCTCAATCAGGGATAAATATTCCCTATCAAAATACGATCTCCGTAAAATGAGCATTAAGTTATTGTAGGGTAGACTTCTGATTTGCTAATTATGGAGAGTCCTGTGGATATCTATTTCTGTGACATAGTGCTGTGGCATGTGGAAGTCGCAGAAAACAGTATTAATATCCTTGTGTTAGGGACCTGTATGAAGTTGTGTCCACATCTATTTGGAGTATGCATCCAGAAATACTAGGGAGACCCATTTCTTAAGGTAATTTTGGAAGAGGCAGGCCACTATCCCTTCCACAAATCCTCTTGCAGCCTTTGCATCTGGACTACATACAGATAATCAGTTGCAGGAGGAGATGAATGCTGAGGGCTCTTCCTCATCCTTATCAATAAGGCTAAATTTCTATGATCTGCGTGTGGAGAGGATTATAGCATTCCATTGAAATTGTAAACTTGCACATATAAATCCCTTGGAGACAGAGACTATGTTTGAACTTGATTCCAACCTAACAGTGGGAAGAATCTTATACCAGCCTTGCTATTGGGATATACATATTTTTCAGATTACTTCCTTTGACTGGTGCTCTGTTCACTCTGATATTTTACAAAAGTTTTTCCCCACTGTTTCAACAGCTGCTCGGAGATTTGAGGTCTGGAAGCTGACCGACAGGATAGAGTTGTAATTAATCCCGTGCTTTCCAATTTATTGAGCAGAAGGCATGTACTAGCCTTTACTGAATCATCAGATTGCTGTTATCCAATTATCCACAGGTTGAAGGGCTTAACCTGACCTGATCTGATCTCTGTTCCACAAACATTCCTTGATCACGATCACTGTTTCAATAAGCAAAGTATGTTTCTTTTTATTTATCACCTGATCTAGGTGCAGTACGGGATGCAAAAGAATTGTAGAATCGTCGACAGGATTAGGAGAGGCTCCTGGTTGAGAGGGAAAAGGAGAAGTTGCAGGAGCGACTTCAATGACCTTTTCTCAGGTTTTCTGCCCCTATGGAAAGATCAGAATGAAAAAAGATGAAGAATGGTGGTTTTCTTCTTTTGTGAAATGCCTTCTATTCTATGTTGGTTGAGTCTGGCCATTGAACTTGGCAAGTCTTGTCAAATGTGTTTGAATTCTGAGTGAGTCTGGTCAAATTCATTGAGTCTTGGCGAGTTTGACTGGTTTTGACCAAATTTATGGATTTTGAATGTACTTGGGTGGTTTCAGAGCCATGCCAAGTAGGCTTGCCGAATATTTGTTAAACTTGGCAGCTCTTGTAATAGAGATCAAGAACAGCTTTTCAGTTTTGTTGTATTCAGACTTTTGTAAGGAAAGCTAAAAGTGTTGTTGTTGATGTGCCCATATTGCATGTTTAAACCAAGTAAATTTTTTTTTTCTAGTGAATTACGGAGAAGTCAGAAATAAAATAACAGGTATGTAATTGTGCAAACATTGCAATTTGAAGTCTCTGGATTATTATGATTTTTTTATTGCATTGGAAGTAAATTAGATTAAGGGTTTGAGATTGGCTCCAGTGCTAATGTTGATTCTTTGCAGTTTGTACCTTCTGTGAGCATTTGTAGAGGTTACTATTATTTTTGTTCTTAGTATACTACCTGTATCATAATACAATTATTTGAAGCATTGGCATTGGATTTGATGGCAATCTGAAGTACAGGCCAAAAATGACGGTTTTGGGTTCGAGGGAGCAAATGTGTATTCACAAAGATGTAAGGACCATGCGAGGGAGAGCTCAAAATAATGCCTGCCGCTCACTTTGCAAGTCTCGAGCTTGCTATCACCAAAATCGTGTTGGTGGTATGATCATCCCCCTACTGTTATTTTAGTCTTTAGGACTTCTCAAGCTAGGTGAAGATGCTCACAGAGTCTAAAAATAACAAGTATGCAGTGGTAAATAATGCTTTGACCTTGCACTAATTAGTAGCTTCTCCTTGCTTATGTCAATAGCTGGATGCATGAAACTRTAAATTGCTAGCCAGTTTAAATCATGTCAAAGGTTTGAGGATAAATATGTTTGATTGATTTCTCCTTATATTCAGAATCCTGATTCAGTGCGTGCATATGTCTTCACGYGTGATACTTGCAGTATTTTACTATTTTCTTATTTGTGGCTTTGGTTTATAATTCTGATTTGAAAGATTTAATCCACTTTATATCTGTTCCTCTGATCTAGATGTAGTTATTATATCTTACCTCAATGGCTCACGAGCTGTCATGATTTGTGGATGAATAATCTGTGTATCCTAGTGATTCCTGTACAAATGTTGGATGTTGGCTAGCAACTGTTTTCTAGCTAACTTGGTAGATGAAAGATTTTGAATAAAAAYGCAGGCTAGTGTATGTTACTATGTTATGTTCTCTAGGAAATGATGCTTCGTYAAAATTCATCTTGAAATCCAATTAGGCTTCTCTTCATAATCAGTGCATTTATTCACAATCAAAGAATATTCGATATGACAWACTGGRGAGATGGGACCCTTCTAGGTTTTACTCTATTATTTATTTGACTATTTTAGTTGAAAATACAATGCAACAATTTTACTTGGGCATTTGACTGGATCTGTATCTTTCTTTTGCCTTTGAAGATTATCTTAAGGGCCATCCAGAACTGGGAGATGAGCCAATTGACATTGAAGATTTGATTAGCATTGGAAGAATTCATGATTTGTGGATGAATAATCTGTGTATCCTAGTGATTCCTGTACAAATGTTGGATGTTGGCTAGCAACTGTTTTCTAGCTAACTTGGTAGATGAAAGATTTTGAATAAAAACGCAGGCTAGTGTATGTTACTATGTTATGTTCTCTAGGAAATGATGCTTCGTTAAAATTCATCTTGAAATCCAATTAGGCTTCTCTTCATAATCAGTGCATTTATTCACAATCAAAGAATATTCGATATGACATACTGGGGAGATGGGACCCTTCTAGGTTTTACTCTATTATTTATTTGACTATTTTAGTTGAAAATACAATGCAACAATTTTACTTGGGCATTTGACTGGATCTGTATCTTTCTTTTGCCTTTGAAGAATATCTTAAGGGCCATCCAGAACTGGGAGATGAGCCAATTGACATTGAAGATTTGATTAGCATTGGAAGAATTCAAGGCCCGTATGTCCCTTATGCCTATCAAATCATTATTTTGGATTAAGAAGATAGACCACTTATAGAAATAAATATTATGTCTGGCAATAAGATATTTTTTTTATGCTTGGTGGGATTCCACTGTTTTCAGATGCTGATAGATATTTAATGTTATGCAGGTGTCCATACTACTTATCACGGGAACTTCATAGTTCGGCGGATATTTTGTTTGCCCCCTACAATTATCTCATTGATAAAGATAACCGTCGTTCCCTCACAGGTATTGAGTGGGAGAATACAATACTGATATTCGATGAAGCCCATAACCTGGTGAGGATTTAGGAATTTACATTGATATTAGTGCTTTAAGTAAATGAGGAGTTTCGTACTTCTTCATTCTAAGTCCTTGTTGCCTTGTGTCCCACTGTCCATATTATCATGCTTTAGATTCTCTTAAGTCATGCATAGAGATCTGAGAACTTGAAAACACTATGATCTTGCAGGAAGGTATCTGTGCAGATGCAGCCTCATTTGATCTATCATCTAGTCATCTGACAGCATGTATTGAAGAAGCAAAACAATGCATAGATATGGCACATGTACGGATTACAGCGGAAAATGTAGCAGATACATCGATAGATCCAGATAATTTTGCCATTTTAAAAGGTGAGTGTCTTTTTTATGTTTTTCTGAGTACTAACTGTTGAGATCGAAAAGCTTGATGTCCCTCATTGTAACATTAGATATTTTAGAAAATGTAGAACTCGTAGCTGGAGCCTGGAATCCATCTTCAAAATTTAATAGGTAAACACACTCATGGTAAACAGGCGGGGTCATTTCTTCTGGATAGGATTTAAATGAGTTGTCTGAAATTTGAATAGCTTTAGTAGAAAATATAAGTACCCTGATTCTATAGCTGTACGCATAGAGCTGATTTGCTTATAACCTATGCTTATGATATTTGCAGCACTTCTACTTAAGCTCGAAAAGAGGATCAATGAAGTTACATTCCAGTCAGAAGAGTCAGGATTCACGCGGCCTGGTCCATATATTTTTGAGTTTTTCGCAGATCTAAACATCACTATTGAAACTGCAAATATGCTTATTGATACAATTGATCATGCAGTAAATCTTCTTGAAGACGGTGAGTTTAATGACACCCCAATGAAATAAGGCAACTTTATATAAAATATGCTTATTGATATGATTGATTGCACTGGTGTTTGTCAGCTTGCATAATTGCACTTTGTGCATAATGCATTAGCTTAAGTTTCTTTGTTCAAATTGTTGTGCTGCATTGGTATGAAAATTTATGGATTCATCCATGAAGATGTTTTTAGTTAAACAGTTAACTCAATAAAAGGGAAAAAATGTGGGTCACTTAGTTTAGTTTGACTACTGCAATGTTATTATGTTAGGAGTTGGGTTTGATTTCACATAAGAGAGAAAATTGTCGTTGTTTGTAAAGAATATGCTAATCAATAAATTAGAGCAACTTACAAAGGCTTTGGCAACTTTGCTGTGTTGAAAGGCTTTAGGAACTTCACTGTGTTTGACTTCAATGTATTCAGAATCAAACTTGAGCTCTGCCATGATGCAACCAAAGGCAAAGGGTGCTACCTGCAGGCTGCAAAGTTTGAGAGATGCTCTTAAGATCATCTTTAGAGGAGGTGATTTATCTTATGCTGCCTCTTACCGTGTAAGTCTCAAAAGTTGGTGGAATTCTTGGAGTCTAGCTATGACAGACTAGTGCATGCTTTTTTATATTTATGCTTTGTTTCTTGGTATTCTTAATGCAGGTTCACATACATGAGCCTTATATCAAAAACGGTGAAAACGGTTCAAGTAAAGGTACATATACATAATTACCCATTCTTCTTGCTTGCACGCCTCCCCCTTCAGTAGGAGATGGTTTTAAAAATGTTATTGCTTAAATTTTCCCTAGAATGTACTGCACTGAATATGGTGTAGCCCGGTGAGGTCCAGAACCTGATATAGTTTCAAAATCATGATGCTAAGGGCTTGCAAAATGTGACTTTTGCTAAATTCACAAGTGGAGCAATTTATGATCTGTTACACTTTGTGGAAGCTCAAAGTGAATTTTTGATATGAAAAAAAAAATTGGTCAGAAATATCTCACCAAAGTTAAAATATATTTGATAAAGATAATTGTGTTTACTTATGTTTCCAGGCTAGCATAACTAATAAGAAACATTGGCAACAACCCGCTTGCTCATCCATTCAATTTGTCAATATGGTGAGCAAGCTGCTAAAGGAGGAATACTTGATGCTATAAGTTGCAATGAGCATGCAGTAGTAATATTATCATGCTATTTTGTTTATTTTTTCATATAGTTTAATAATGGATTAATGTGATTTCCTTCTTTATCACTAAATTTTAATTACTCTACAAACAAATGTAAAAATTATAAGTTCTTGAATGAAAATGGCCATTGCAAGCAAGTGTGTTTTTTAGCTATGTTCCACCAAATTTCTGGGATGGGGGAGTGGGAGTGGGGAATCACACATGGGGGATGTGTGGGAGCACTAATTTTAGGGAAATTCATGGGGGACGAGGGGATGTCGGGATTCCTAGCATAGGGGTCCTTGTCTCTAAAATTATAAAAATAAAAATAATAATGATAAAATCCCGACAATAACAATTCATCCCATGCAAATTCATCATTGTGCAATCCAGTGGAAACGCTACAATTCTGCCAATCCTAAAATCCTGAAAACTATTAAGTCTACTGAATTCTGAATGGGATATGAAATTCTACTTTCTCCATATGAAGTATGATGAGGTTGGAACCATTCTCAAACATCATGAAACAATTAATGGTAATGTTAAAAATTTAAGTAAAAGTTGACATTCTACTTTATTTTACCTTTTCTCCTTTATCTTACCTTTTCTATTGTTACATTTTCTCTTTTCTCTTACTTTTTCTATCCTTTTAGATAAGGTTTTACCTTTTCTCCTTTACCTTACCTTTTCTATTCTTACCTTTTCTCCTTTATCTTACCTTTTCTATCCTTTTAGATAAAGGACAATGTCAACTTTTACTTTAAGAATTTAATATTACCATTGTTAAATATGTAGCAGCTGCAAGAGCCATTCTCTGGGAGGATGGAAAAGACCCTAGCCAAGATCTAGGGCCCCCGGTCCACTCCTGGGGTACTTGGTCTGGGACCAAACAGTCAGTGCCATGGCAAAAGACCCTTGTTAGGGCCCCCAGTATATGACTAGGGTTCTTGGTACGAGACCAAGCAGTTAAAGCCCCTAGATATGTCTAGGGCCCCTGGACATGGTCCAGGGTACCCATGCCTGGGGCATGGGTTGATCCTTGGTCTTGTACCTTGGTGGATAAGACCCCATAAATGTTCTGGGGCAACTTGATCCTTGATCAGGTATTTTGTTGGTGTATGACCCTCCTTGAAGGTGGGCATGACTACATGAGGGATGTATCCCATATGCAATGATGATAAAGTTAATAAGGTCACCTTGAATATGAATGGACAAGTATTGCCACCAAGCTACCCCACCTAAAACCCCTTTACCCTTGTTGTTGTTTGGGGTTTTGTTTTTGTCTTAAGGGTTAATGTAAAATATTAATTAAATATTTTAATCATAACATGTTTTAAATTAATATTTATATTAATTAAAACTTGTTACTTTTAATTTAATTACTATTATTTTTGCCCTAGCCTAAACTATAAATAAAGCCTACCCTCTACCCTTCACACTACACTCTTATGATCATTATAGTGTGCAAATCTCTCCTAGTTAGCTGCGGCCCTCCTTGCAACAGTGAGTGGATCTCCCTTTGTAGCTGCGGCCCTCCTTGCAATAGTGAGCAGATCTCCCCTTGTAGCTGCGGCCCTCCTTGCAACAATGTTCTCCTTGAAGCTGCGGCCCTCACCCTTCAGCTTTGTTCAGCCTTGGTTACTCTTGTTGACAGGTACATGTGTGTGATGGAGGTCCTCTCTTGCTGATCTCAAGTCTGTGCTGGTTGTTTGAAGCTGTCGTCTCCCTCTTGTGGACAGATCTGATTGAGACCTCTTCCATTTCAGATTTGATCCTTTTCTCATTGAGCCGTGACTCCTTCAGCACTGAAATGACCTCTTTCCTTGAGCTGCGGCCTCCCCTTAAGCTGCCTGAATTTTTCTGTATGTGTGAGGGTTTGGGTCCCTGGAATTTTCTGTGTATGTGAGGGTTAACCTCAGAATTTTTGAGTGAGGGTTTGGCTGCCTGAATTTTCTGTGTACAGAGAATTCTTGTGAGGTGTTTATGTGGTCTCTCCTCCTTGGTGGCAAGAAAATCTATTCATCTCTTGGCAAGAGATCTAACCTATATGGTAGATCTATGAACTAGACTTTTTCTGAGCATATTTTCAGTGATCTACATCACCTATGTGTGGCTGCTCTCCTTCAGAAATTTGAGGTAAAGTTCCAGGTAAGATCTTACAGTCAGATCTGTAAGTTCATTAATGAGATCTACTGTCTATCTACTTACATAGATTAGATTAGTTTACCTTTATCAGATCTGGACATTATTTTGAGTTTGGTTCTTATTTCTTGTTTCTGAAGTTTGTTATATTGCTCATGATCAGATCTGTGTTTATTTTTGAGTTTAGATCTGTATAAGATTTACACTAGCATTGTAGATTAGAATTGATGTTTTATTTTAGATCTACTATTTAGCTAATATCTAAACTAGCTTAGATCTGAGCACATATGTTTGTTTTTCTGTTCAAGCAGTGTAGTTTTGTTTTCTAAATATAAGACTTAGTTGTTATTCTCACTGAAATTTTAAAAAGACAGTTCTGTTCTACTTTATTGCCCTAATTCTAACAACCATTAATTACCAAGGTCACAAACTCCTCAAATCTTTCTTCAATTGGCCTTAGATGGTAGGAGAGATGGGTCCATTCCATGACAGACCTATTTCATACCTCTGGTTCCTCTTGTACCCGGATCTTCTCCTAGGGTACATCTCCCCTTCAGAGCAAGTCTCTGGGCTCGTGGCGGAGGTTTGTTCATGCCTCAGCTTAGATCTCACTCCCTACTACTATAGCTTACTTCACTTTATTTTTTGCATCTTGCCTTTTATAGGAGACCTTTTGGCCCTTATGCTTTGTAATGACATCATTGTTCTCAACAATCCCTTTGACCTACTTTTGTGGTCATTAGTTGGAAATTAATAAAATTATCTTATCTTATCTTATCAATCCCTTATCTTTGTTCTGTCTTAAAGGGTTGTTGGACAAAAAATCCCGCGGGGGTGGAGGGGTACCCAGACGCCCCCCTTTCCTTTTCGAGGGAGGACACCTACACACCCCCCTTTCCTTTTCGAGGGAGGACACCTACACGCCCCCCTTTTGGGGAAATGCATTCTCCACACGAGAAATGTTTCCCCATGCGTTTCCTTGAGTTCCCCCAAAATGGGGATGTAGGGAAATGTTTCCCTAGGCGTCTCCCCGGAGCGTGGGAAACGTGTTAACCCCCAGATTTGCCTATGCAAATGGAGGGTTAAGATCCAACTAGCTTTCATCGAGTTGGTAGTTAGAGACATGTTTCATAGAGATCAAAGACAACTTTCACAAATATCAGAGATAGGTTTTCTAGGTATTAGAGTTCATTGCAGAGGCATATTCATTAGTTTTGGGGAAAATTGCTATTTTTAGAAATCTTCTTATTTTTTATGAGCAAGAGTTCGGAGGTCCTCATTTTAGAGATTATTACATATTTCGGATCCTTGTCAGCTCACCACGCTGATAAGCCTTTTTCGGGCGATATGCAAGACACTGCTATTTTTAGCAGTTAGGGTTTCAGGGCTCTATGATGATTTTGAGCATATATTTGGATTCTTTGCAGAAAATCGAATTCGATGAGCTTGATTTCGTTGACATGCGAGAAGTTGCTATTTTTAGGTGTGTTATATTTGGTAGTGTTCTCCTAGCGGTTCCCTACATTTTTTTGTCTTTTCCTATTTTTTAGGAGGACTACTATTTTTAGCAGTACTATTATTAGCAAGTCTGGGTGCCATGCAGTGTGACATGTGGCAGCAGGTAAGGGTGCCATATTGCACAAATTTGGCAGTGAGATAAGGTTGAGTTGCATGCATAAGTTCTATTTTCAGTGGATGACTCATCGGTGATTATTAGCAAGAGAGGGTGACTTTCTTGCATGAGGAGGATGATATTATTAGACAACGCGTTTATTTTGGGAAGGTTCAATTATCTTGAGTTGAGTCAACTTTGCATGGAGGGCACATGAGCTAGGATAATTTTGGAATACTTTATTTTCAGTGTATTTCTAGTTAAGTCAACACCGCATGGAGAGTTTAGGAGGGCACATGAGTTTGGCTAAATTTGGAACAGGGTGACTTTATCTTAGTGAGAGTGAGATTTATTTATGGCTATTAAGTGGCTTATTTCAGCAGTTTACTCCATTTATTTTGGCCACTTAACTTCAGAGGTATTTTTGCATGACTAAGGCACCTTGTTTGGAGAGTTCAAGAATCTATGAAGGAAGGGAGAATAACATTATTACAGCAGAGTTTTTCAGAGCCGCCAACAGCCTTTCTTCTCCATATTCTCTTCTGTCTTTCTTGCTGCCTATACTTTCTGCTGAGTAGAAATATTTTGATCAGTCTTGTATTCTGTCTACATGATGCAGCCAATCTCTTGACCAACACAAAGATAAAGTTTGACTATGCCTTTTCTCGCAGCTCGTTAACCTGTTGATGCAATATTTTATGTTTTGTGCAGTGGTGTGAGTAGTTTTCATGCCTCTTTTGATTATATCATTCACCTAGAGTGCACATTCTTCCTTTTTTCTTTCATATTTAGTTGTTTCAAGTTGAAATTCTCTCGCTTTCTTTAATTATTAATATTCTCTTGTCTTTGGTTGCTTGCATGCATACCAAGGATGATTATTTATGCACTGATTTGTCACACTAACACGGATATTTTTTCAAGTAATTTTCAGCACATGAACACTAGGGAGGCCCCCTATGATTGGTAAAATACCAATCCGAGCGGGGAAGTGGTTAGCCAGTGACCTAGTGTTGATTTCTTATCAGTTATTACTCAATTTTCCTTTCTGCAGGTCTTGGAGTCCTTGCTGTCCTGTGGTGTATTTTTGAGTGATAACAAATTGGCACCATTGCCGTGGACTTCATTAATCCTAGAATACTACAATGACATTGGTGGGTTTTTATTTAATGATATATTTTATTTTGACTCACCTGGGGACTTCACTAGTGTAGGATTGGATCATGCTAACAAGCAAAAATCTCCAAGATTCGATTATACACAAGGCATTGATCCAAGCCTCAGTGAACCTGAACATCTATTCTGGAACACAGGGGTGGATCACCGCCTAACAACGCCCATTGGTGACTCCATTGAAGAAAGATCATGATTGATCATGGATGCTGAATGCTTACAGTTGGTGCAGGATGATTTTTTTGAGTTTTGTCACATTTAGAAGAGAGAAAATGAAACTCTTCCTGAGTTTCATGTCAGATTTATTAATACATGTGATAAGATCCACCCCTTATTCCAACCAAGAAACTTCATGGTGCATTATGCCTTTGCTTTTGAGTCAGAGTTTCGTACCTTCTTTTGGAGTCAAAACCCAAGAAATTTAGGGCAAGCTTTCTTGGCTACCCAAAGAATACAAGAATTCCTTGTGGCTGCCCAAAGAGAGCAGGAACTTCTTGCTGCTGTAAAAGAATATGATGATGGAAACCTTGTGTCTTATCAAGTTTTCAGAGATAAAGAGGATGAAAATGACTTGTGCTTGGGTGATCATGAACTGGTAGTTGCAAAACTTGAGCCATGTACAAAGTTCCATAAATAGGAAGTTGAAGAGCTGAGTTTTCAAGTGTGTTCGTTGGTTTCTTCCATTAATGATGATAAGATATCGCAGGAAGAACAACAAATCAACGATGCAGATTTGAATTAGGAGTCTTTACCTTTGCATATCCCAACAATTGTTCAGGAACATTTTGATCAGATACCATTGCAGCAAGGAGATCAACCTCTGGTTCAACCAGAAGATGATCTTTCTCACAATTTGCCCATGATTTGTAGTCAAATTTTGTTCTTCAAGGAGATCCTCTACCTGATCATTGCTTGGATATCAGGGTTAGTCATGATCCGGTTGAGCTGAGAATGATGGATATATTTCAACAGGCAGATTCTAAAAGTTTTGGTTCTCATACTTTCATGTTCATTACCGTTGAAGTACCATTTTCCAAGTTCCAACTAACAGCCTTCATAAATTTCTTCAGCAGATAGTACATCAAGGCATTTTTCCGGCTTTTGAGATTTCATGATTGGTTGCTTTGGAAGGTTGACTATGTTGATCTTTCTTGTCTAACTGATCACTTAGTTGCATGGTTACATTGGTCATTTGAGTACGTTGATGGCTGTTTTGACAAAATTTCAAGATAAGAATTTTTGCGCTCCGATAAAAAAAAACAAAAAAGAAAAAGAAAAAAATAAAAAAAAGAAAAGAAAAAGAAAAAAGTGAAAAAATAAAAAAGGGAAACAAAAAAAAGAGGTGAAAAATTTGGTGTTAGCAGGTAGTTATCCTCCTTTAAATCTGCTGTTAGGTGGCAGATTTTTCCTTAATTCTGCAGGGTCATTTTCAAATTTCAGTTTTGCTGTTTTTTATGTCTTAGGTTGGCAGGTAGGATCCTTAAGTTTGCAGATTATTATTTTTATTTTATTTTTCCAGCTGCCATCATGTCCTAGGTGGTAGTGTTAGTGTTTTACTTTGCTTTCACTCAACATAGTCTAGTTTCCTTGCATAATAAACACCTCACACGGGGGCAGGTCTTTTATTTCCTTACTTGCATTCATTGTTAGTTTGCTGATTTTTGTTTGAAGTCAAACTTTTGAGTATAATGTCACCAATACAGTCAACATTGCTTTGTGTTCATGTCTAGGTCAACCCTAGATGAGGGCGCCTTGTTTTCCACTTTGTGAATACTGAGTTTGGTAGGTGGGTAGTGTTGAAGAGACAATAGGAGTCTTGAGTCATATTATTGTCTTGTCTCTTTAGTCATTGCATTGCGTTATCCTTTTTAGTCAGTCAACTCTATTATCGCAGGATTTGTACTTATGCAAAGCCCAACACAAGACTCCCAAATCTTGCGTAACTATGACAAAACCTACCACTGTCACCTTAGTAAGGACTTCCCTCGTTTTAGTGATGGAAGAGGTCCACCACAAGGGAGGTTTCCCTGGTGACCTCAAGGGATCAAATAACAAGTTTATTAGCCAAGCCTACCGCCCCCTATCTTGATCATTGGATGATTGGTCTAGGTCAAGGAAAGATAAGAGGTTTGAAGATGATTTGATACCTACCCAGAACAAGAACACTTTACATCATATATATATAACAATTTTAAGTTCAAGTATGCAATAAACACCTTTTTTAGATACTAGACAAGTTAGATTGCTATTGTTGTTGCAAATTGCGGCAGTAAGATAGTCTTATAACAACAATAAGTAATTTGTAACAACAGCAATAATAAGTGCTCAAAAATGCCACAATTGACCATGAAAATTAAGCATGCAGCCGATAGAATACTATCCAATTGTTACAGGCACTTTCTGAATGAGTTAAGCCACCTTTATATGAGTGTATGCAACAAATTAAAGTGTTTTAGATGGCTGTAGCAAACCTTTTATAACAACAGCAAGAAATTTAGTGAGTTTGCTAATGTTAGTGTTAGTGTAGTTAGTAGAAAGCTTGAGAGTTTTGACAGAGTAAATTCATCAATCAATTCACCGTAAGAATGCTTTAAGACTAGTGCCTTTAAGGGTTATTGAGTCTTTCAGATGCAATTAAGCTTGAAGGTTGGCCTACTTGAAACCAAGAGGTAGGATCTAAACCTTAAGGTGCAAGCACATTTGGGCCTTAGGTCTTATATCTTGAGGAGAAGAACTTCTAGGGTGCAAGCACATTTGTGCTTTAGAAGTTGTTCCTCCCTTCTTGTAGCTTAAACTAGGTCAAAGATCAAAAGTCTAGGTCTAAAATCGTAAAGTGCTAACACTTTAGGGATTAAGGGTTTTAACCCTAGTAAGGACAGTAAACAAATTTTTAGACAAATACAACCTTGTGAGAGGAAGAAACACTTATGTTGCTCTCTTAGGGTTTCACCAAACAATATTTTTTGCAACAAATAACAATTTCACCATAAACATTAATAGCATGAAAAAAAATTACACAAATACACTTACTTCATCCAAGAAACCAAGAGAATGTAACCCTAATTGCAGAAATATCCATCCAAAATAAGCAAATCCATCCACAAGAGGCCATTCCAAGCCAAGCGCAAGAGGGAGAGAGCTAGTAACCCTTAGAGGGAGAAATTTCAGATGTGTTACCCACAAAGGTGAGTGAAAGATCATGATAAAAATGAAAGTGAGGGTTCTTATATGAGGCTACCTTAACAAATTTGTCCACATAAAATGAGAAGTGGGCCCGATCCCTCATTTAACCCTTTACAAAATGCTAAAGAGCAAAAATAAATTAAAATAACCCACATGTGTGAGATGTCAAGGCTAGGTAGGATGACGTCAAGCCTCCAAAGGCTAAGGTAGGGCCTCCGAAGGCCACATGGCATCCTCCAAGGTGAAGCACATGTCAAGTGAGGTGTCTCCTTGCCAAGGTCATGCCAAATCATCTCCGGTACCCATCCATCCATCAAACCCAAAAACGTCAAACCCTAGAAGGTGACGTCTAGGTCAAGAGGGTGACGTCAAGGGCCTCAATGTGTTGTGTCCAAGGAGAGGAGGGCTGCATCTCATCTCTGAATAATGCCTGAGTCATTACTACTGCAACCTCCTCCATCCTGTGTATAAATAGCCCCCTTTCATCCCATCAGTGTGCTATAATGACTGGATCTGCTCAAACCGAGCCCATCTGTCCATTATTTATGGTTCCGAGGATGCGAGAGCCAATATTTTGGGGTGGTGAGTCACTGGATGACCCACTGCTCTCCATCACACGTGCCAAGCTCTCACAATAAAGGCACAAGGTCTTGGGTACAAGCCCAGGATGTCCCTCAAAGAACCATGTTAGGGCCATCCAAAACAAATCAAAGTATAAAACATGGTTAGCCAAAGCTCATAAGAAACATTAGTCTTTAAAACATGCAAAATAAGCTGCAACTTAAGATATAAGCCATGTAAGATAATTCACCTCGGTATCTGCTTCAAGCATCACACCAACCCAACACCCCATGTGAGTTACCAAGTTTAAGTATGGGAGCACCTTCATCCAACCCTATTAGGTGTGCCACCTAGACAGGAAATAAAATAACCCAGGTAGAGGGATAGGTCCTAAGACTGACAAGGGAAAGTAAAAACCCTTCAAGAGTAAGTGTGAAAGTGATATGGTTATGGGGCTTACTTCATGGCTCACGGTGTCAATGAATCCATCTCTATGAGCGCCTTTGTGGAGGGTGTGCTTGCTCTTGAGTTACCCCATATTTACGTGCTATTTTTTCCAATCCCCCTTTTCTGCCTTTTTCTAAGTCTTGCTTTATTATATTTGCAAGTACCCTTTGTAAGGTTTCAAGCCATTAGCATTGCATTTTTTGGATCAGGGTGAGCACTGAAAGAGTAGAGCTCAAGTTTGGACTGGCTTTGGTTAGTCCTCTTTTGCTATCATTCCTTTCTTTCTTTAGCATCATTTTCTTATTCTTTTCATAGTAGCTGCGAAACAACCTCTGGACCTTCAACCCTTCTTCTCATGAGAGAATCGACCATGACCGATTGTCGAAGTTTAGTACACTATGAGAGGATCCAGGATGGAAAGTATTAAGTATGGAGGGGAACAAAAATTTACCCTTGAGAGGCCCCACTAGTAGTACCCCTTTTCCCTGGGCGGTGACCATACGAGATTAGGGCACAGAAGCTGACCACCAAGGTGAAACAAGGCAATTGACACAATTTCCCAAACCAATGATCCATTATCCAACTTCAACCAAAGATCCTCATCCACATGCCCGACAAATTAAGCACAACACTTTGCATGAAAGAAGGACTAACATACCTCATGATGACGATGACTTACCATCTCCCATACTCTGGGTTGCTATGTGATGAGTCTTGGTTGATCTGTATCTGTAAAGGTGAATGAGGGGGGCCGCTGGGTTGCCATCTGTGGACATGTTGATCATCATCATGGCGGGGATCATGTTCTCCATTGCGGGCCATGAGACATGATCTCCTCTAGTTACCCCTAGGCATGGGGGGGTAACAAGCTCCTCATTCAACCTTATGGATATGGCGCCATTTCTTGTACTTCTTGGTTTCTGCTTCGTGCTGAAGGAAAGGTTTTCATCATTGCCTTCCTCTTAGCAGATTATTCCTTATCGACTTCGACACATCACCTTAGGAATGGTCCAGAAGCTAGAGCACCTTGATGGCCATTGGCCTCATTGGTGGTCATCTCGCATTCAACAAGAATGATAATCATTGGGTCTTGATTGGATGATCTTAGTCAGTGTTGGACTTCATATCATCATTC
>JASDQU011442830.1:11146-34535 GCA_032191745.1 Picea mariana | reverse complement strand
TTTGTGAAAAGCCACAAGAGACAAACCTTTCTTTATACTTCTCAATACTTCCATCAACAACATGTTTTATTTTGAAAATCCATTTGGAATATACCACATCCTTTCTCTTTGGTCTAGGAACTATTTCCCATACATCATTCTTTATGATGGATTGGTAATATTTTGTCATGGCCTCTGACCATTCTTTCTTCTGAATGGTTTTTTCAAAGCAGGTAGGCTCCTTCTCTAAGATATCACACATCAAATCGATATAACTGGAGAATGGCTTAGGTCTCTCCACTTGTCTCGTGGTTCCTTCGGGGACACCATGCTTCTCTCCATCTTGAATTAGTTCCCTTGCCCAAGTTGGCTTTCTCTTGTGGGAGATCGTCATATGGGGAGGTTCTTTAATATATAATATGTCATGATCTTCTATAATTTTTTCATCAGGGGAAGCTATGACTCCCCTCACTAGTTCTACAACTCTGGGAGCCACAGGTTCCTATTCATATACTTCTTAAAGCTGACATCTTCTTGATTTATTGAGTTCTATATATTCATCAAAGGTCACATCCCCGCTAATATCAATATGATGGTGACTTGGTATATAAACTCTGAAGTCCTTGGAGACCTCACAGTATCCAACAAATATTCCCTTCTTTCATGAAGGGTCTAGCTTGTTTCTCTTCTCTTTTGGAATATGTACAAATACTGGGCAAACAAATATTTTGAGATGGATTACTTCTGGCTTCTTTCCAGAGAACATCTCTTTCGAGGTCTTGAACCCAAGTGCACTATGGGACAATTGGTTTTGTACATATACTTTTATTTTTGTTGCTTCTTCCCATAAGCACATTGGAAGATCTTGATCATGGATCATGGATCATGGTCTTCAATTCTTCCATTATAGTTCTATTCTTTCTTTCTACTACACCATTTTGTTGAAGATTGTAAGGAGTGGTGAGCTCCCTCTTAGTCCCAACATATTTACAATAGTTCAAAAACTCTTTTGAGGTGTATTCTCCTCCATTATCTGACCTGAGTATCTTGATATTTCTTTCAGAAAGATTCTCTATCAAGGATTTGAATTCCTTGAATTTACTAAACACTTCATCTTTTGATTTCAAAAGGTAAACCCAGGTTTTACGAGAATAATCATCAATAAAAGATACATAGTAATATACCCACTGATGGAGGATGATGGAATTGGGCCATACACATATGAGTGAATGAGTTCTAAGACTCCTTCTTCTTTATTGTCTCTCTTCAGAAAAGGGTTCTTGATTTTCTTCCCTTGTGCACATCCAGTGCACACACCTTCATGGTCAACCTTGAGTTCTGGTAGACCTTTGAATGCCTTGTATACATATGGTAATGCCTTGTAGTTGATGTGGGATAATATTCTATTCCAAATTTCACATGGATTTTCAATGGCATGGGCCATGACTACTTCTGAGTGACCCTTTAGCCTATACAAGACACCTTCTTTTTTTCCAATAATAATTGCTTCTTCCATGGCTTTTCCTTTGGCCCACATAATAATTTCTCCATCTATAAAGGAAAATTGAAGCCTTTCTTTTCTAAAGTTGATATGGAGAGTAGGTTCTTTGTCAAACCTGGTACATAGAGTACATCCTTCATCTTCATTGGAGTCCTTGAATTCAGTTTGTAGTTTGATTCTCCTACTCCCTTGATAGGATATTGATAATTATCTACAAGTGTAACTTTCTAAGAAAATTTCTTTCCTGAAAGGAAAGAGAGAATGTCTCTTTGACCTATCATGTGCTTGGAAGCACCACTTCAATGAGCCAAGTGTCCTCTCTAGGTGCTACTGATCCTGAGAGGGTTGATATTAGAACATAGTCTTCAATTCGTTCTTTTAACATCTTTGTGGGTGGCTCTTCATCTTCAACTACATGGGAATGATGCCTCTTATTTTTTCTCTTGTATTCTTATCGTCTAGCTGGACAATGTCTTGTAATATGTCCCATATTGTCACAATGATAGCATTGGTAAAATGAGAAGTCTCTTTCTTTTCTTTGTCCTTTCTTTTGGAATCTCTTTGGTTGAGATTCTTTATGTATGATTTTGTTTTGGGATTGAGACTCTTTATGAGTTTATTTCTGTAAGTAAGATTTCTTTCTTCCTCCTTTAGTGTGAGTATCTAGGGCTTGATATTCATCTCTTGATATTAAAGCTTCTCAGTTAGCTAATCTTGATTCTTCTTGAATACATTCTTCCCAGAGACTGTCAAATTTTAGTTTCTTCGTTCTGGAAAAAATAGTTTGGATGAATGCATCCAAAGGTCTTGTGATACCATTAAGTGTCGTCATTATGAGTTCATATTCATCTATAGTATCTTTGATTGCTTATAGTTGTTCTTTGAATTTCGATATTCTGGAGAAATATTCCTGGATCGTTTCTCCTTTCTGCATCCTTGTATTCTTGAGTTGAGTTCTTAGATTCATCTTATGATTTATGTTCTTTCCTTCATATAATATGGTTAGGGAATCAAACATTTATTTTGGAGTCTTCTTTGAATACACTTGAGGAATCTGGTGATCTTTGATAGAATCTGCAATGATTCTTTTGGCCCTAATTGTGTCCTTTTGGTGCTTTGCTTTATCTGTAGCATCAATGGGTTCTGGTACCTCTTCTTTAACGAATCTTGCTAGGTAATTGTCTTCAAGAATGAGTCCAATCCTATACTTCCAAGAATGGAAGTTTTCCACACCTTCTAGCTTGTCAACAAGCTTAGTGCTTGCAAACATCTTTTACCTGGAGCTAGGAAAATGACAAAAAAATGAAAATGCTCAAATTTGAATTTTGAACTTACCAAGAGGTGTGCTTGGCTGAGGTGAGTAACCTGGTGTGGTTAGATTTCACAAAATCCAACTTTTACCCCTTCAAACTTGATCAACGGATTTCTGGACTAGTGCTTCTGGTTTTCTGGTGCTTTTGGTTTTCTGGTACTTCTGGTATTTCTGGTACTCTGGTACTTTTGGTTTTCTGGTACCTAGTGAAAACTAGGGTTTCACTTTTCGGGAGATCTAGTCACTGAAAAGGTGCATTGATGATGCTAAAGTGTTCCTTGAGGAAGGGCGCACTTTTCTAGATGGATTTGGGGCCAAAATTCATCTTCAATAAAAATCCCTAATTTGCATGTACGACAACAATGACATTTTTCTTCTTCTTGTGAAAGATTCTCTCTTCAACTTAGATTTGATACCATGTTAAGGTTTAATATATTATTAGGTTTCTTTTCAATTCACTACATATCCATAACATAGATAGGATCACTGAGAAATACACAATCACAAGGGACAAATCATTTATCTTGGGAAACCCTCATGGGGGAGAAAACCCAACAAAAAATTCCTCAATATAGATAGCCAATACAATGCCAAGAGATAACTCAAACAATATAGAAAGTCCTATCCCAAGAATGCACCTCTCTCTCTCTTCCTTCTTCTCCAACTGCAACTCCAAACTTGCGCTCTGATGAACAAGTGAGTGAGTGAACAAATGAGGTGCTAGCCTCTCTTATTTATACAATCTGGAAGGCGTTGAACTGAGATGTCTTTTCACTGGCAGGGTCGACTTCTCATTCTAGGTGGTTATAACCACTTTAATATATTTTGGGGCCAACTTTTCATTTAGCCTATTACAATTAGGGTTTGACCAATCTGCAAAAGGGGATTTGGTCATTTACAATACCCGACATGATCAATCCGCAAAAGGGGATTTGATCTAATGAATAAAATATCAATAATAAATAGAATACTCTTTGTAGTTACATTATTTCAACACACCCGAGGAACTTAAGAGAGGTGTATCCGCTAGCTCTGAGTTCATTTCTGAGTGTGGTGACCACAAAAAGAAATCCCTGGATGAGCATAATGGGATTTGAGACCCCGTATGGAGGGCTTGAGTTCTTAAAAATAATGAAATTTCGATGCCCCACCATGGGTGTGTTACACCACTTGACCATTCTCCTATGGGTATTAATGTGACGAATGTTCCTACTTAAACCCTACTTTTCATTTTAACTCGAAAAACATCTTGTTCTAGAAGTGACTGCCATGATCTGTGACAATCTCCTTTGGAATACCGAACCTGGCTACATTCTAGTTAAAAACAAAAAGTGCATTCATTTCTCTATCATTTTTTAATGTCGGCATAGCTTTGACCCACTTAGTAAAGTAGTCTATTGCTATGATGATATAGTGATGCCCCATAGATGAAATTGGGTGCCATGTAGTGAAATCAATACCCCACTTGGTGAAGGGACCAATGACAATAACTAGTAACATGGGAACTAGGTGTGCCCACATCTTCCGAGAGAAGATTTGACACGGGTGACACTTCTTGACCGCCTCTACACAATCTTTGATCAACGAGGGCCAGAAGTATCCAACATGAAGAATCTCTTAGGCCATTTCCAACCCAGAAAAGTGACCACCACATGCTCTTGTGTGATAGTCATTCAGTACAAGTTCTACCTCTTCAGAGTGAGACATAGACAGAGAATGAAATCCACTCCTCGATGATATAAATTATCATCGAGGATAATATAGTTCCACGCTTGATGGCGTATTCACTAATGCTCATCATGAGAAGTAGAAGAGGGTAACTTCAAATTCTAAAGATACACAAGTATATATCCATACCAAGGATCTGACGACGCAATAAGGAAAATATCCCCATTAATCAGTGACTCTTCGGGAAAATTATTACCACTCTTGACTGAAATTTACAAGATTAGTTCAACAAAGACCAAGGACTTTTTAGATTTCGCTGAAACAAAATCAAAGTCAAATTTTTGCAGGATGACTATCCATCTACTGATTTTCCCACCGATAAACCATCATGTTAACATATATTGAAAAGGGTTCACGATGGCTACGACGGTGGTCTTGTGAAGTAAGATGTAATGATAGAACCGTTGGACAACGTGAACAACTTCCAAAGAAAGTTTCTCAACATGTGTGTAGTTGAGTTCTAGTCCTACCAAGCCTCGACTAAGTTAGTAGATAACATGCTCTTTGAGCACGTCATCCTCTTGGACCAAGACCATGCTGATAGTAGACTCTGCAACAACGAAATACAATAAGAAATCTTTTCCATAATTCAGAGGACTGAGCAGAGGTGAAGACACCAAATAACGTTTCAACGCTTCAAAAGAGCGCCGATCCATTTCATCTCAACAGAATGGGACACATTTTTTCAAGAGACGCATGAACCCATTAGTAATATTGACATTATGGCAAAAAAACACCGAAGAAAATCGGATTTCCCTTCTAGAATTTGAAGCTGAGGGATTGTGCGGGGGGGAGGCAATTGAACTATTGCCTCAATATTCATAACATCGACCATGATCCCTTTAGTTGACATGATAAAACCTAACAAGCGTTCTGATGTCATGTAAAAACTACACTTGTTTGGATTCAGACGAATCCGATAGTAATGTCACCTCTCAAGGATAAGTCGTAAATGGCCGGGATGATCGGATCTCTTACAAGAATGTGATGCCATATCATCAAGATATGCCTCGATGATGTGTTTGAGGTCGTGGAAGGAAAACGACATGGTCCGCTAAAAAGTGGCTACAACATTATTAAGGCCAAAAGGTATTTTTTTTGTACGCGAATGTACCCTAAGGACAAATAAATGTCATTTTATGTTGGTCCTTGGGCTTGATCTAAATTTGGTTGTACCCAGAAAAACCGTCCATAAAATAAAATACCTCACAAACATCACATTCATCAATAATCTAGTCAATGAATGAGGTTGGAAAATGATCTTTTGGACAAGCTTTATTCAAGTCACGAAATTCCATACATACGGGGACCGTACCTTTATTTTTGTTGACAGGAACAGGGTTCAACACCCATTCCATCAATTGCACATGATATATGAAACCAACCTTGATGATTTTCTATACCTCAACCTTGATCGTCACTGCCTTACAAGGATTGACTAGGTGAAGCTACTATCAGATAGGCTTAACATCGAGGTAATTTGTGATCTTGTGTTCAATGATACGTGGATCAATTCATGACATCTCATCATAAGACCAGGCGAAGACATTGTGAAACTATTTAAATAATTCAATGTAGATGTGAATCTCTCCAGGGGAACAATCTGCTCCAACGAAGAGGTTTTCCACGATGCCAGGGGTTCTAGAGATGGCGATAGGATTTTTTTCAGCTATATTTTCCATGTTTCCCTTGGCATAGATTTAGTACATGGATAGAGGGTTAATAGGAAAAGGGGAATCTCCATTCATGGTCATAATGAACTCTCCTGCCTCGATTATCTTTAGCTTGAGTAAGAAATAAGATATGTGGTGAATATCGTCCAAAGGTTTTTTGGCCCAGTCATTGCATCCAAAATCACCTCGTTAGAGGGCAAGACCAAGTCCAAAGGATCATAAGTGGCGAGAGAGTATTGAGCCCAAATATGGTCTAGAATGGGATTTAGCTCTTGTAGGGGAGCCAGATCAGAGTTGGTCGAGGGTTGCTGGACAATACTGTATGCAACCTCAGTGGAGGATAAGGGAATATCCCTTCTAGGGTGTTGTACCCCTTCCATTAAATCCGATGGGGAAGGTAAAATCCATGGGTCATTAAAGTAACTCATTCTAAAATATGCAACTTGAAAGATCATAGCCTTCGGCTAGTAGGGGAAAACCAAAATAAACTTGACATCATTAGAAGGTGATAGATAATCAAAAGTCCCCATTAAAGATGGAAACAATCTGACACCTAAGTTGACGATACTTGGTTGTGGGTTGTCTATCATCGAGACTGTGGATGCCCCCAATGAAGGGTCGGGACAGGAGAAGGATAAAGGATCAACACTTATGATCTAGCCTTTGTGAGGAAAACATAAGACCTAAAAAATGGTTAATACAACCGTTTTCATAGCATAGGTTCAACTCTGCCCTAACAAAATATTGTAGTCGAGAGGTGCATTGACTACTTCTACTTTGACACACATGGTTTTTCCCTCCAACTGCATTAGGAAGGAGTAAATTATGCCACATGGTCTAAAATATAGACTGTCAAACATGGTTAGAAAAGTGAGCAATAGAGATAACACAGGTTTCTCGATGGCCTTCCAGCATGCTAATTACATCATGCAAGTCAAGGCATCCTCATCAACCACCGTATGGAAAATGTTCCATGTCAATGATTTAGTGGCATGCACCACTACTATCTAAAAAACGACATGGTGAGGAAGACAAGGTTTATAATCTGTAGGGTAAAAAATAATCATTCCTAAGTTAGTAGTCTCGACCACTCCCAAGGAAGACAACAATTCTTTCCTCTATGAGGGGAAACTCTAGAGGACTTACAGTGCAGACATTGCATAAGGAGTTTGTACCATATCCTCCATGATGGAGTAATTCTGAGCAACCCTTTCATTCGAGTTGTGAGAAGCCTTTTTTAATGCACCCTTAGGGATGTGAGTCATAGTTTCTCCCACAATATTCTCAATTTGAAGAGGAGGTAGTGGGTTGGAGGTTTCTTTGCACTTCTCAACAGATTCTAGTGTTCTGTAATTATGAGCCCTAGTCTGTAGATGAGCTTCATACTTCATCATATAAACGTTTGCAGCTCTGTTGTTATAATTAGGCGTGGGGACTCCCTGATTACCCCTGGGCGCGTTCGTGGATGAGGAAGCATGAGTCAAATTTTACCCTTATCGAAAAGGGTTGGTTAACAAAACGAGCTTCTACTGTGCTAATAAATTTTGGGCTTCCTCAAACTAAGGGAATTTGTGAGTCAAGTGGTCATCCTTGCAAATCTTACATGAAAAATTCACCTTCCTCTTTTCGTTTTTTCCCTCACCATCATTATTTATAGCCTTGTTATCCCCCTTACCATTCTTGTTTTTCGATTTCATCTTCCCTCATTTTTTTAGTTACCCTTTGGATTTGTCGATTGCGCACTATGTAAATCCGACGTTTGGGTTACAGGGGTAGCCGAACTAGGATTTTGGATGGACACATTTTGTTGAATCGATAAATGTTGTAACTGATTAGCCAACTGATCTATGGGCTTTCTATGTGTTGATCCTACTATGCCATCGGAGTGAGGCCCAAACTTCTATTTTGTCTTGTCGATATTCGATCATGGTGCATCAGGTAGGTTCTCATATAGCATACTGGATTGAGAGTAAATGAACTCCATTTGCTAGGATCTCATGATAGCCTCTCTTAAAAACAAAAAACCTGGATGTCGCGACATATTTGGATACACAAGGCACCAAGGAATTTAGGAACTACTCGAGAAAAAATGTGGGAGGGACCTTAACTTTGACCAAAATCGTTTGTCGTGTCCACTCTCGGATGTGATCCAAGATATGGATGAATTTTGTTTTCTTGAAGTTGGCCAACAACTTGCTTCTGACATCATATCTTATCAATAACTAGAAATTGTTTAAGAAGACCATACCCAGGCCATTAAAGTAAGCGTACTTCAAGCTATCAAGCTCCATATACCATTTCACGAAACCCCCTATAAGAGTGCATTGAAACAAACACAATTGAACATAATCATCTTTTAACGAGTTGGATGAGCACCATAAATGATATGTCGTAACATGATCACCTGGATCCTCGCTAGTCTTGTCTTCAAAATTAGGGATGTCCGAGGGAAACTTAGTTGACATAGGAGGCCAAGGTGGATCATGACATATCGGGTCATTCAAAAGTCTAAAAAAGTCTAGAAAATACATAGTTGTCAGGAAATGTAGTCTAGGTTGTGGTGTATTCAAATGAAAAGAGGGACCTGGATTTTGGTTGGCACCGGGTTGCTAGGAAAATTTTGACTACTAACCAAGGTTTTAGTAGAAACCATGGTTCCCTGTCCAGTAAAAGGATTTTGTGTTTGATTCTACATCACCGATTGATTCCCGTAGTTGGATGAAATGCCTTGTGTAGGGATTTCTTCTTGCATAGTATTCTAAGAACCTTGGTTGGGGATGCCCCCAATTGACCCTCATGGAATATGTACTGAACCGTGCCTGAGGCTCCATTGAGTGTGGGAGGGGTTTCCATTGATCGACATTCCTTATGAAGGAAATGAGACTTGCTAAGGATTTACAGGACCTTGTGAGGAGCAAACTCTCGTCATCACTCTCTGCAAAGAAAAGAAATCTTGCATAGGGTTTGACTGACAAAAAAAGAGGTTTCTCCCTACCGAAAAAACAAACAATGAGAAAGTGGTATTTCCAAACACACTGAACAAAGAAAAAGGAATAGACCCCACCATTGTCATGTAGGATTGAGGTCCATGAATCCCCCCACTAAAAAAACTAGAGTTGGTATTGATCCCGATCGACTGCTGGAAAGCACCTCAGAGCGAAGGGGACGAAGTAGGGATATGACCTCCACCGTAAGAGATAGTGTTGAACGAGGCACTGGTGCCCATGAAATATCCTTGTAAGTGAAAATTAGAGATCCCTGCCCCCATACCAATAGAATTTAGAGTAGAGTAGGTTAGGATTTAACTAGAGTCAAAACCTGACATCCCATATGAAGAGGGAGCACCAGACATGTTCTAGATATAGGGAACAATGGTTAGAGTAATTGAAGGGATTGTGCCACTGCCTGAAGTAGTGGGTGTCTGGAAAACTATAGTCCTAATAGGTGGAGGTGGGTGAGGAGGCATGACACCTCCTCCCACGACAACCGAGATGGGAGTATGAGGACTCCCAACATAAGTAGCACTAGTTTCTTCCATCGCCGCTTGTCTAATAAATTGACCTTCAAGTGAAGTCACCTCAGGCGAGACTATCTCAATAAGAAGCGACATCGATAAGTTAGTGATTGGAGGGTTTGCAAGAATGAAGCCTTCAAATTCAAGGTTAGAAACAGTGGAATCCTCTAGTGCAAGAAAGTATTCTCTAGGAGATGGCTCGAGTGCAGTTTCTTGTGGCCTAGTCACTTCAAACGAACCCTCTTGAACTAGCCTATGCCTCAGTGGTGGCAGAGGTGGCTCCAAAGTAACCAGTGGATGGCCCTGAAGCCTACGTGAATGAAGAATATTTTGATATTCCACATTATGAAATGATCAACCAACACTCTAAGTTTGATCTAGTACGAAACACAAAGAACACACTAAAAAGTTCCTAATGACAAATCAAGCAAACAAATTTCTGGGCGAAAGAATAGTTCCACCAATCGACACTAGAGCAACTTACCGGTGACAGTGTAAATCGAACACGAAAACCCCCTTTGGGTATACTCTGCAAAGCATGATCTGATGTCTTCTCTAGGTACCTTGGTATACCCCTGCAGTCACCCGTGTAAGTCCCTAAAAACAGGAAACTAGGTTTCCAGCTCGCAGTCAGTCACTAGGTGGGTATAGTCGATAGTCAGGTTGATCGTAATGAGTATGATAACAATGTTTGAAGCCTTCCAAGGGTACCAAAGGAAAATGGTCCAAAATAAAAATGAGGATCTTAGACATATTTGAGGTCCACGAGGCTCCATAGTTAAATTCAATCAGTGTAATTCCCAAGAACGGCCCTCAATGTACAATCCCCACTACGCTCAATCTATCTTTGGAGGGGTTATCTCCTCTACCTTTCCTCACGCGACCTCATGTTTATCCCCTTTGTTAGAGGGGGGTCCCAACTGAATCTTACAAAATTGGACTCTAACACTCCCTATTACAGACTCTTATATTTGCTTAAGAGGCCTTGAAGAGTTTCCTCTCCACACTTATTTCAAGGCCCTAGAGCCTACACTACTTGGTGAATTGTTGTGAGTGGGAAATCCCTCTACAGACTAGCATCTAGGGTTAAATTATGCATGCAGAAAAGACCTAAAGAATCCTATTTTCTACCATCATCCCAGACCTAATCCCCATTATTATTAAGCAAATACGTTGTTAAGTGAGTACACCTTATTTCAGGTGTTTGATGTCGATCCTTCTTCACACTTGATTGCTCCTTGAATGCACCTCTCCTCTATGGATGATCTGCATTCACACAAGATACACAACAAACTCTACATGCATTTGATGTAAATATTAATGGGTTAGAGATTCAAACAGGTATGCAATAAACTATGAACACCTCATATGGTGGGATGGGAAAAATACTTCTTTATTACCAACTTTAATAAATCAACTTACAATGTCGACACTAGCCACTGCTCCATGAACCTGGTCCTGGGATCCTCTTTAATTGTCCTCCAACTTCTTTTCTCTGTATCTCTTCTTGCACAAGGATGGCTAAAGGGTTGGGACAAAGGGAATGTGAAAATGGGTATAGTTTCTTTACTATGATTCTCCTCTTCCAAATGGGACCCCTAACCCTTCTTTTATAGGCTAGAAGAAGCTAAGTAATTGGATGAACCCTCGGCCATGCATGGCTGGAAGGTTTAGTTAACTCACCCAAAGCTGAGTGTTCCATCATAAACTTTCCTTTTTTCATGCTTTTGTAGGTACACGCTGGTTGTTTTAGGTCATATAGTGTGTACACACGTGCAGTAATAGAGTAGGGCACGTGGATCTTTATAAAAGAGGTTTTTAAGAAGAGTTGTTCAACAGTGTTTTGGCAAAGAAGGAATTTGAGATGTTCTGATCCCAGGTAAGCATGTCTGGTGCAAATTAGGGTTATAACAGATGCCCCCTAATGTGTGAGGTTAGAAGAGCATCTGGTGGCCTAAATACATTAACAATATTCACCAATGTGTTGAACAAGTGACCCCAGGGACCAGGAATCGGGAGGTGTTGTTTGCAAAAGAACAATTATCTCACCGGGGCGGGCATACCCATGCTCGAGATAAAATAGAATTATGGCTACCAATCAAATACATTGTAGATCCATGTCATATAACTTATATAAAGTCTATCTGCGAACAATACAAAGCGGAGCTACATCTCGAAATCAAAAAGATATACAAGTAGAGTATCCATCTTCTTAGAAGATGATAAGGCCTGATGGCTGGAGATGATGTCTTTAGAGCTCGAGCAACAACTTCAAAATCTTCCCAGAACAACTCTATGTAGCAAGAAAAACTTCCTAAGTTCGTATTAAATCCCATAGTTTGACCAACAAACGAACAAATGTGCTTTATCCAAGGGTGACTTATTGTGCTGCCAATAAAGAAAATACTTTTCCCTTCCTCTTTTTGGGGTATATTTGATTTTTTTTTCTTTTTCAATGATTTTGGAAAAAAGAATAAAAGAATGTTACATTACAATGGAGGAACGAGTGTTATAAACATATAAGTTCAAGGCGCAAGGACAAGACTGATGTTCAGAGCAATGACTCTTGGAAAAAATCCTTCGAGGGCCAAAGGTGTTAAGACGCATAGGCAAAGTGATACAAGGCTTGCGTATAAGGTATGATTCATATGGTTCAGTTGAGAGCAACATGGAGCCGACATTTAGACCAAAGACGCAGGTATGCAAATGCGGTAAACAAAACACACAATGGTAACATCCTTCGATCTAAGTTTAACGATCCCAGGGAAGGCAAGCTTGGTGGTTTTTCATATTTAGAGAGTCTAAAAAAATGTAAAAGGAGACTCTATTGGGGTACCTTTTTTGAAATTAGTCTAGTCGGTTCGAAAAAGGGGTAAACTAGCACCGACAAGACGTCCATTCAAAACCATTTTAATGAGTGTGATAAAGACAAGATCACTCAACCATTTTTTCATTTTTAAGGAGTCTGAGAAAAGCTTAACTATGGACTCCATCAGGAATGTTCTTCTGGACCAGTTTAATGAGTGTGAGAGAATAAGGTCACTCAACGATCTTTTCATTTTTAGGAAGTCTGAAAAGAGATTAACTATGAACTTCGTGGGGGTTCCTTTTTCATAAATTTAGTCCCCCAGGCCCGAAAAAGGGTTAAAATGATACCTGAGAGTACTCTTCTAAAGAATTGAAGTTCCATAAAGTATACCTTTGTTTGTACAGTTGACCGTCTGGACCAAAAAAGGGGTAAACTACCGTTGGACAAACGTGACTTCAAATTTCAGTTTAACGAGCCTGAAAGGCCACAAGGTCCCTCAACAATCTTTTCATGTTTAGAGGGTCTGGAAAGGGATTAAAAGAAGACCTGTTATATCTTTTGGGAGTCCCGAGGGTGAGGTCAAGATTGAAAATGAATCATGCAAATGAGGCTCAAACTCGTAATCAGGAAAAACAACAAGGACTCCCAAGCCTACAGTTATTAGAGACAGCATGGACACCATAATGCAACCAAGATCTACCTAGGGAATCCATGTTCTGGTAAGCTCTACTACCAACTTGCGACACTTGTAAAGCAACAACGATGGTTCTGTGTCGCAACCTGATGGGATAGATCCTATGGCAAAGGGATAAAGACAAAGAGATACCAAAATCAGGGTACAAACCTAACCTATATGCTCAAGTTGATCATCTGAGATTTTTTCCACAGATCGTCAAAAGTTACCCAAAACTCCAAAAAAATGTCCCGATACCCAATCATACCCCTCCAATGCAACTCCTGGATCACTCTAAATGGTTTTTGTTTTAAAGAAAATGGTAAGGGGGGCCAAAAAAGTGATAAAAAGAGGCCAAAAAGTCTATAAATAGAAGCAGACAACTCATTATCACCATTGTTGATTTGGAAATTGACTCTGGAGACAAAAAAAACCCTTTGATAAAAGTGGTGATTCTGGGAGCTACATTGGACAAAACGACCATCTGTTTGGACCAAGTAAGTACAAACTCTCTTATCTTGCAATTTAAATCTTTACTTTTCCTTTAGGTTCCATTTTTTGGGGGGGTGTCGACCTTCAAAAGGTCGGACCTAGGTCCACGTGGCCTATCTCAGGACAGGCCACATGTACATTCAGGTAGATTAAACCCTGCACGCATGTACATGTGACTGTCAGCATTACAGCCCGCATGGACCCCCTTATTGAATGAAAAAAGTTTAAAAAACAAGGGTTAACTCTTCTGAACTTTGGTGTTTTGCAGGATGTATGTTCACTGGAGAGAATGAGAGCATGAGGAGATTAATGAGTTGGTCGGGGAAGACCCCAATGTTGTGACTGCCTTGATGTAATGTGGGTTTCTCAAGTTCTTCTTATTTCCTTTTATGCGAGCACAACCTAGGCTACTGAATGCCTTGGTTGACTATTGGCATCCATATGTAGAGGCATTCATGTTAGAGGGGCAGTCATTGGTGCCCACGATCGAGGACATATATTTTTTGACTGGCCTCTCCAGGAGGGGAGAACCAGTCAACTTTCAGACTTTTCCTTCGGGGGCGCATAACATAGCGAAATTGATTGGTCTTTACTGTGAGGATGGTATAGACCGCTCAAGCTCACAAGTGCCCATAAGAAAGATTACTGACTTATCACTACAGGCGATAGTGTTTCTTATTGGGCAAATCACTGGTTCTGTGGCTCTACATCAGGCGTCCCATGTATAGATGAACTGTGTAGTCCAGTGCTTAAATGCACAAATATTTGATTGGAGCACAACATTGTTAGAGTGTATGAAGAGGTAGTTGATAGATTGTCGATTGCGGAAGCAGAGGAACTTCGGGTTTGGGACCATTCTATGATCTCTCTTCTTTGAGAGAGTTTCAAGATTTAGTCCTCGAGTAGTGGTACGAGGACATCGTGCCTCTCTTCTTGCTATGTGTAGATCGGCGGTGTTACTACCGTGACAGGGTGGTGGAAGGACCAATGAGTCCTTTAGCAATGATTTCTTTGCATGGTTGTCACGATAGATCCCAGTCATTGAGGATTATCCTTATGCTGGGATTGATTTTTTGAGAGATCTTGAGATACCAGTACCTCCTGGTGAGGAGCGAGGAGAGATGGGTATGTTTCCATCATTCATTTTTTTTGGTTAAACATATGTAATTTTTATTTTGTTTTTGTTATATATCATTTTTTTATACCAGAGTATTTGACGGATATGTGTTTGTTGTGTGAAGATGTGGGACCAGTGCGAACTGCTAACTATGTGAGGAACAAGTGTCGTCCTCGACCAGGGGCCACACCTGCTGCCGCAGGGGGACCAACAACAACAGGAGATCTTCTATCTGGGGAAGCTGAGAGGGTATTGAGATGAGTCGAGCAGAACTTTAATGCACTCACTCACACGGTCCCTATGGCAGAGATTGAGGACCTGCCACCATCTATGCAGCCTCATGTAGTGGGGGCACCACGGATGTGGGTCCGATTGTTTCGACGTTTGGAAAACGTTGTAGATCAGTACAACAGGGCCCACAGGCCCTGACCTTATTTAGACTTTTCATGTGCCGAGAGCACTACTTGTATACATTTTTTGAGGGCATAAGCCCCGTGAGTCGTTATTGGTCATATTTTTGAGGTGCATGCATCCACCAATGTACTCTGGTGACTATGATGTTATATATGGATTTTTATGTGTTTTTGTGGCTTATGGATCATTTTTGCAAAAAATGTATTTACATGTTTATATGTATGTCTTTTCATATGTGTGCAAGATGCCAATCTAAAATTTGATTAGCAAGAGTATCTGTAATTTGATTTAATCTCCTAGGAACATGAAAATATGTAATATAATCAAAGATTCATTTTAAGAGATGTACCCTAAGGAGTCGTCGGTGTAAAGTCGGATCATGAACACGATAGACTCTATTTAACTGAGACACAACCAGCTGAGTGTCGAGATATACCCAGAGATGAGAGATACCAAATGACTGAGCATCACGAAGCAACTCAATAACTGCACTGTACTCGGTGACATTGTTTGTGGTGTCACCTAAGCATATACCTCCGGAAGATAATAACTGGCCTCGAGGTGTAAAAATTACCCAAGCTGCAAAGGAAAGCCTCCGAGTGTTCCAGCTAGCACTGTCTGCGTACCTAATGAACACCTCGGGTTCACTTGATATGATGAAAGATACATCAAAATGACATGTCCATAACACTAAAAAAACTTAGAAAGTAATAGTACAAAGACTATACATATGTTACAAAAAGTTACCCATGGTGACCTGCCTATGAGTAATACTTCTTGAGGTAGAGTCTATTTCTAGGCTTTGCCAAAGCATTCCCTTCAAAATCAACCAGATGATAAGTGCCTTTTTTTAGAACCTCCTTTATGATGAAAGGTCCGAACCACATGGGTTTAAATTTTCCTGCCCCCAGGGGGTCCTTATCTTGGTCATAGACCAGGACAAGGTCATCTTTTGTGAAAATCCGAGGACAAACAAACCTATCATACTAACACTTGACTTTATGTTTGTGAGCCTCGTTGGCTAGGGCCACATCATGACACTTCTCATTGAGTTGCTCCAGGTATAATAATCGCTCTTCAAGTGGAGAAGTGTCTGGCAATAATTATACTGCCAACTTTAAGGACAGGATCTTACATTTGATAGGCAAGACTACTTCCAACCCGTAAACAAGTTGAAAATGTGAGAAACCAATTGCAGTCTTAACAGATGTTTCGTAAGCCCATAATGCCGAGTATAACATCAAATGCCAATTTGACTTGGCTAAGTTGATCGTTCACTGTAGGATGGTCTTAAGAGATTTATTTACAACTTCCACCTGACCATTTGCTTGGGGGTAATCGGGTGATGAATGTTCTTATCATAACCCAAGATTTGATTTTAACTCGGTCATCATTTGGTTTTGAAAGTGACTGCCATGGTCAGTGACAATCTCCCTTGCGGAATCGAACCTTGCTATTATCTGATTGAATAAAAAGAGAGTTGCAATCTCCCCATCATCTTTAAACATTGGCATAGCTTCGACCCACTTCGTGAAGTAGTCTACGACTACGATGATGTAACGGTGCCCCCTTGCTGAAGGAGGGTTTCATGTAGTGTAATCAATTCCCCACTTGGTGAAGGGACCGACTTTGATGACAGGAAACATAGGAGCAGGATGTGCCCTCATCTTCTGAGAGAAGATCTGGCATGGGTGGCACTTCTTGACTGATTCGATACAATCTTTGATTAGTGTCGGCCAAAAGTAACCTGCTCGTAGAATATTTTGGGTTGTTGCCAACATAGACAAATGACCGTCACAAGCTCCGATATGGAAATAGTTAAGCACTATAACTACTTCTTCATGAGTGAGACATCGACGCAGGATGCAGCCTACACCTCTCTTATACAATGTATCATCAAGTATGAGATAATTCTTAGCCTGATGGTCTATACGATGACGCTCATCACGAGAAGTAGAGGTGGGGAACTTCAAAGTCTGGAGATAGATAAGTATATCTCCGTACCAGGGATCTGAAAATGTGATAAAAAACATATCTCCTATGATAGGCGATTCTTTGGGCACAACATCACCTGACTCAACTAGAAGTTCTGAAATAAGTTCTGCGAAGACCAGTGACTTTTTGGATTTTACTGAAATGAAATATATGTCAAACTCCTGGAGGATGAATATCCATATACTAATCTTTCTTCCTATTACCCATCATGCCAACATATACTGGAATGGATTCACGACAACAATGACGGTGGTCTTGCGAAACAGAACATAATGAAATAATCGTTGAACATCATGGACTACTGCCAATGCAAGTTTTTTGATATGAGAATAATTGAGTTCCGGTCCTACGAGACCTTGGCTAAGGTAATAGATCACATATTCTGATAACAAGTCATCTTTATGAACTAATACCATGCCAATGGTTGACTCTGCTGCAACTAGATATAATAAGAAATCCTTGTTATAGTTAGGTGGTCAGAGCAGAGGGGCAGTTGTGAGGGAATGTTTCAACGTCACGAAAGAGAGTTGAGCAGCATCATCCCAATAAAAATGAACATCTTTCTTCAGTAATCACTTAAATCCCTTGGTGATCTCGGCATAATTGGCGATGAAGCGTCTTAAAAAATTCACCTTGTCCTGTAGACTCTAAAGTTGAAGGATTGTGCGTGGGGGGGGGGAACTGAATTATTGCCTCAACCTTGAGAGGATTGACCATGATCCCTATTGTTGACACTATGAAACCTAACAAACATCCTGATGTTATGCAAAAGTTGTACTTGTTTGGATTCAAGTGAATCTGGAAGTAGCGACAATGCTCAAAGATAAGTCGGAGGTTTGTGGGATGATCCGTTCTCTTACGAGATTGAGATGATAAATCATCTAAATAGGCCTCGACTATATGCTTGAGGTCATCGAAAGCAAAAGACATGGCCCATTGAAAGGTCGCTCCAGCATTTTTGAGACCAAAAGGAATCTTACGATACATGAATGTACCCCAGGGAAAGATGAATGTCATTTTGTGCTGGTCTTCGGGTTTGATTTGTATTTGGTTATATCCCGAAAAACCATCCATGAAAGATAAGGCCTCGCAACCCGCACATTCATCAATTCTCTGGTCGATGAATGGTGTGGGGAAATTATCTTTGGGATAGGCCTTGTTCAAATCACAGAAGTTTGTACATACACGAATCGTTCCTTGTTTTTTATTGACCGGCACGGGGTTTGACACCCATTGGATCAAATGGATAAGATAGATAAAACTGTCTTTTAGCAGTTTTTCAACTTCAACCTTAATGGCTGCTACTTTCCTGGGGTTAACTGGACGAATCTTCTACCGGACAGGCTTTTCATCTGGATAAGTTGTGATTTCATGTTCAACTATTTTTGGATCTATGTCTAGCATATCCTTGTAAGACTAGGCAAAAACGTCGCAAAATTCTTTAAATAGATCTATGTAAGTTTGAATCTCTCCAGGGGAGTAGTCAGCTCTAACGAAAACATTATCCACAATGCCAAGGTTTTTGGAGATATTGATCAGTATGATTTCAGTGATGGTTTCCATATTACCCTTAGCATAGACCTCGTGCGTAGCTAAGGGAAAAATAGGACAAAACCTATCTCCAGTGATAGTCAAGGTGAATTCTCTAGCCTCGATTCTGCTTAACTCTGGGAGAAAGAAATATCTGTGATGAAGATCATCCCAAGGTCTGTCTGGACTAGTCATTTCTTCAATTATTGCTTCGTTAGAGGGCAATACTAAGTCCAACGAATCGATGTGAGCGAGAGAACCTTGAGCCCAAATAGGTTCTAGAAGCGGAACAAACTCTTGTGAAGGAGTTGGATCTGGGTTGGCTGAAGCTTGCTGGACTAAAGAATATGCTACTTCAGCTGCGGATAAAGGCATGGACATGCTCGGATGCCCTGTCCCCTCCATCATGGCCGATGGGGAAGGAAGTATCCACGGATCGGTGAAGTAAGTCATGCAAAACGATGAAACTTGGAAAATCTCAACCTTATGCTGGTCGGATATGAACTTGACATCACCTTGAGGGGGCAGGTAATCAAAGGTACCTATCAAAGATGCACACAAACCAACCCCTAAGTTGACTACCCCTGGTTGAGGATTATAAATCATCAGGACCGTAGACACCCCCAATGAAGGGTTAGATCTGGAGAAAGACAATTGATCAATGGTCACAATCCGATCCTCGTGTGGAAACAACAAGACCCAAAAAACTATAGAAACCACTACTTTCATGGCATAAGTCCAACTCCTTCCTAACAAAAGATTGTATTCGAGGGATGCATTGACTACTTCTACCTCAACGCACACGGTCTTCCTTCCCAATTGCACGAGAAAAGAGGGAATGATACCATGTGGTCGGAATGAATGACCATCGAAAGTAGTGAGAAGAGTAGGCGACGAAGACAAAACGAGCTGGCCAATGGCCTTCCAACATGCCAATGACATAATGCATGTCGAGGCACCCTCATCAACCACCGTGTGGAAAATATTTCGAGTAAACATTTTCGTGGGGTGAGCCACTACTATCTGAAATATTACATGTTAAGGCAGATGAGGTTTTAAGTCGGTTGTATCTAGCATGATGGTACCTGGATTACAAGTCTTGGTAGATCCTAGAGCGGTTAACAAAGCTTTCCTCTGGGAAGGGTAGCTTTGGAGGACCTCCAAAGTGGACATCGCACAAGGGGTTTGAGACAAATATTCCACCACAAAATAGTTCTGGGCAGCCCTTGCATTTGGGTTGTGAAAATCTTTTTTGAATGTTCCTTTTGGGATGCGTGTCATTGTTTCGCCCAAAGTCTTCTCAATCTGTAGAGGAAGAGATGGGAGTTTGGCTTCTTTGCTCTTCTCAGAAGTTCTTGGTTTACTATAGTCATCTTTTCTAGTGGATATGAAAGCATCACCCTTCATCATATATACATTCGCGGATGTAGGATTGTTCGAAGGTGGAGAAGGTCCTTGACTGCCCCCTTCTGCACTTGTAGAGGCTTGGGTTAGGTTTTGTCCATGTTGAAATGGATTGGTTAACACAAAAGGTTGTTGTTGTGTCACAAACTTTTGGGCCTCTGCAAGCCAGGGACATAGGTGGGTCGGGTGGTCTTATGTGCATAGGTTGCACGGATACCTCGCCTTCCATTTCCCAGTGTTTCCCCTGCCAGCATTATCAGTGGGTTTCTTATCCCCCTTACCCTTCTTTTGTTGTTTTTTATTTTCTTCAGGCTATTGGGTGGCCTTTGGATTTGTCGATTACATTGTGTGTACATCCGACATTTTAGTAGGGGGAGCAGCCAAAACAGTAGTTTGGCTGGCCGCTGTGTGTTGTATAGACAATTGTTGCAACTGCTTCGTCAGTTTCTCAGCGGGCTTTGTTTGTGTTGAACCAACAATACCATCGGCATTTGGTCCAGTTCTCTATCTGGTTTTATCAAGTATTGAGCGTGGCGCATATGGAAAGATCTTGTATAATAAACTAGACTGAGAATAGATGATCTCAAGCTGTTGAGCTCTCATGATGGTGTCTTCTTCGAAAAACACTTCTGAAGTCACGACGTCTTTGGATAACTGTGGGACCAAAGACTTAAGGAACCACTTAAGCAGGAATGCTAGTGGGACTGGTACCTTAATTAAACTATTTTGGCATCTCCATTCTCGGATGTGATCAGATATATGGTCCTCTTTTGTCTGTGTTAAATTGGCCAACAATTTTGTGCCAGCATCGTATCTCACAGGTAATTGGAAATAATTTAAGAAGGCCATTGCCAATTTGTCGAAGGAAGAGTATCTTGAGCGGTCGAGCTCAATTTACCATTTCGCGACACTCCCATTGAGAGTACGTTGAAACAATCGCAACTGTATGGAGTCATCTTTCAACGAGTTAGATGAGCACCAAAGGTGGAAGGTATTCACATGATTGCCTGGATCTTTGTTAGGCTTGGCTTCAAACTTTGGTATGTCTGAAGGAAACTTCATCGGCATAGGAGGCTAATGGGGATCGTGACAGATAGGATCATTCAACAACCTTGTGAAGTCTGGAAAATGCAAGGTTTCCAGGAAAGGTGGTTTGGGTTGTTGGTGATAACTTGGAAAAAAGAGACCTAGAGTTTGACTGGCACCAGGTTGCCAGGAAAAGTTCGACTGTTGGCCTGGGTTCTGGTAAAAACCATGGCCATGGCCAGCGTATATATTCTCTGTGTGGGGAGACATCATCAGCTGATTCCCAAAAAAAGATGTAGATGGATGGGTGTGCATTACATTTGGAGGACTTTGGGAAGGGTTTCCCCATGCCGATCCCATGGGGATAGGCATAGTACCGTGTCTGGGGTTTCATTGACTGTGGAAAGAATTTCCCCAGATCAACATTCCTGACAAAGGAACAGATCCTTGCCAAGAATTCCAAGGACCTGATGCAGAAGAAGTTCCTAGGCTTGCCCCCTGTGCAGGAATAGTACCCTGCATAGGAATAGGTTATCTGAAACTGGGGTTTCCCCCAGTCGGGAAAGTAGCTGACGAGAAGGTGTTGTTACGAAATGCACCGAACAAAGAAAAAGGTGTCAAACCTACCAGTATATTATGCGAAGGTGGTCCTTGAATCCCCGCTCCAAATAAACTATGGTGTGCAGGTGGCCCGACGGATGGCTGGTGTGTGCCACTGAGCGAAGGGGAAGAAGGAGGTATATGACATCCCCCATAAGGGAAAGCATTAAAAGGAGCAGAAGTTCCCCCCATGTGGCCATGTAGAGGATCGTTAGAGTTCCCTGCCCCCAGACCTAAATTCTATGAAGTGGAGTAGGAAAGTACAGAACTTGTACCTGAGCTAGGCATCCCGTATGAGAATGGAGGGCCTGTCACACTTGGTGGGAAAGGGGTTGTGGTTTCCACCATAGATGGGATCAGACCATTTGTGTGAGGTAGTGGTGGCTAAGACCATGGTGGCTCAGACCGGTGACAGTGGGTTAGGAGGTGGAAACTCTTCTGTGGTGATAACCGTAGTGGGAATTGAAGAATTCCCAGAAGGAGTAACAACATTTGTTTCCATTGTTATGCGCGACACTGTCTGGAACTCATAAGGATGAATCAGTATGATGATGGGTGCTGAAAGATCAGTGGTTGATTTCAACTAGACCAAAATATTTCACTCCAAGGTCTAAAACAATCGATTCCTCCGAATGTTGGTCGGGCATAATTTCTTGTGACTCAGTCACTTCAAAAGACCCTTGTTGGTCTAGCTTTCACCTTAGTGGTGGTGGAGGTGGCTCCAGTGTAACCGGTGATAGGCCAAGAAGCCTTCATGACTGGTGGAGCTCTTGATCCTCCACTGTGTGAGAATATCAAAGACACTCTAGGGTTGTCTACTCGTTCAAAAAACAACACACACTAAAAGGTCCCTACAAGATAAAACAAGCAAACACTAAACTAATTGGAAGAATAGTTACAACAACCAACACTAGAGAAACTTACTGGTGAAAGTGAAACTCGAACATGGAAGCACCCTCTAGGTATACTCTATAAAGTGTGGCCCGATGTCTGTCCTAGGTACCATGGTACACCCCCGCAGTCACCTGTGTATGTCCCTAAAAATATAGGCAATTAGGTTGCCAGCACGCGAACAGTCACCAGGCGGGTACAGTCAAAAGTCGGGTAGACCACAATGAGTAGGGTATCGAGCCCGCAACCTGTCAAGGGTATCGAAAGCAAGTCGTCCGGAAGACAACTGAGGACCTCGAATGGATTCAATACCCACGAAGCTCCATGGCAAATGCAATCGACGGAATCCCAAGACAATCCCTCTATATGTGTTCTCCACTACCATTGGTCCAGCTTTGGAGGGTTTATCTCCGTTACCTTCCCATACGCAACCTCATGTTTATCCATCGTGTTAGAGGGGGGTCCCGGATAACTTTCATGATATTGGACTTTAACACTCCTTAACTCAGACTCTAATGTTTGATTTTAATGGCCTTGAAGAGTTTCCTCTCCAACCTATTTCAAGGCCCTAACCCTAAACTAGTTGGTTGACCCTACAAACATAAAATGTCTAATGAATTTTAGATTTACCGTTAATTTTTATGGCTTGTCTTAAGTCAAAGGTTATGAAAGTGAAACTAGTGATGTTTGAAAGATGAAAGAAAAATAAACAGAAAGATGGAAACAAAAAA
>JASDQU011442827.1:0-16635 GCA_032191745.1 Picea mariana | reverse complement strand
TGGCGTCGTTGTCAGGGATGGAGCAACGAAGATATATTTCCCGGGAAGAACGACAACGATCAGATCCGCGTCTTGATGGTGAACAAGAAGAGGGCACATAATTGACTACAAATCTTTCACCATGGTGACTCGACTATTTGAAGGTTCATAGACAACTCCACAAGATCCAAAATGTCAGCGGATGCATGCATGGAATCCATTGTGGCTGTAATGTTTCTCCATTCAATTTTGATGATATTTTTGGTTTCCATAATGTTGTTCCCATTATAGATGTATGAGGAGACTACCTTCCATGGTTCATAGAAATTAGGTAGGATAATCTTTCTGATCATCTCATCAAGTTTCATGAGTGTATGGATCAACTAGATATACATCTTGAGGATGTTCGGATGAATATGTTTATGTATTCATTGGAGAGTAACAGATGACAATGGTATCGGTCCTTGCCTTTTTCAAGCATATCCTCTTTGAAATAATTTCATATGGCATTTCATCATCGCTGTAAAAGGTATTTTTCCCAAGAACTTCTTCTTGAGCATTGTTGTGATGAATTCCATTCAGATATTCAACATATTAATTCTTCTTATAGTGAGGACAAAGGAGAATGTGCTTATGAGGAAGTGGATGAGAAATCATTCAAACATGAAGCTCTTTCTAGTTCTAATTCCCAAGAATAATATCTTATAGAGATAGTTGATGATCGTACCATTGATTTCATAGTTGTAGATGCATTAGATCTTGCCCCTGAGGTACCCGTTGTCCCAACTTTAGATGAATGATAGCAAACAGATTATGAAGAAATGACTATTTCAAAATCAGCTCAAGAGGTATCATTTGATGAATATATAGTTGATCATGGTCAAGATAAGGTGTTACATGTGAAACATCATCTTCATGAAAATTTGGTTGCTTTGGGTTATATTGAGACATTTGATGAATCGTTCGAGGTGAATCTAGAGATTGTTTCAGATTGTCATCATCATTCTTTGCAAAATAATCAAGCTTTTAACTTACCTACTTATGACGAGTATCTTGATGAAAATGAACAACCCTCTGAATTAATGGATATGAAATCTCTTAGAAGTAAAATTGTGCTTAATGAATGTGAAGACAAATTGCATCAATTTACTATATCAACAAGTGCAGAAATATTTAGCAATCCACCTATATATGATAGCTATAGATTAGAAGTTAAGGAAGGCAACGATGGAGACATGAAAGAGTTTTATGAACAATTCACTAAGCCATTTTTTTCACTGGTTGTAGCAAATTCATTTATCCTCATCGGATATTGAGTAGGTTGGAATTAGCATTATTGAAGAATTTGGTTCTTCTCCTTTGTTTTCAGAAAATTATGAGCATGAATTTGGTATCATTCAATAAGTAAAGGTTTGTCACGAGCAACCAATTCAGTTCAAGCAACGAGAAGAGGTATTTTCTTATGAGTTTTATGATCCCATCGCTACATATTTAGAGGAGTTCATTTATTCTGATCCTCTGTCTTGGTTTCATTGTAAGTATGAATTTCATGATCCATTGATGTTTGATGTGAAACATTCCATTCCGAAAAAGTATGTCCGAGAAGTCTAGTTAGTCAATTCGTTACATACCTAGCTACATTGGAAGGATGATTATACATGATCAGTTGGTTTTTACTGATTAGTGTATGATT
Organism: Picea mariana; assembly: GCA_032191745.1. Lineage (NCBI taxonomy): Eukaryota > Viridiplantae > Streptophyta > Pinopsida > Pinales > Pinaceae > Picea > Picea mariana. The sequence goes on along the minus strand of JASDQU011442827.1, from coordinate 14,963 downwards.
TGTACACAAATAAGCTTGACATATGAGCATTTATTTTCATTTTTCATCAGGAATAATGACTCCACCAACCCAATAAATACAAGGCACTATTGGAAGAGACAGTCTTGGATTTTAGATTGGTTTTTCAGCATGTTGATTTCAGTTAAACAGTTGCAGTGGATAGAAATAAGGAACAAAGGTTTGTTTGTTCTTAGCACCTTACAGGGAAGTGTTATCCCCAAATGGAGCCAATGTTAATACCTAAATTTACATTCATGACTTTTCTTTGCTGCAAGAACATTATCATTCTTGTAGCGTACTAAAAAATCATCATCACTTCTTCAACAATTTTATATCCATTCCCCATAACCTTCAAGTTTTTCTTTTTACTTTTCACCAAATCGTGTCAGCTTCGTCATTTCCTCATCTCCTTAATCCTCAATCCAATGAATGTTGCAACATGTTGGGTCTATCATTTAAGTCAAAATGTCCATTTTTCAAGGTCAAACTTATGATATTTCATTTCTTTCCAACTTCATTACTCTCTCACAAATTTCTCTGAGTTTTCCTTAGCCTTATTTTGTTGTAAAAAACAATGAAGTTTAGTCATATGTTTATGTTGTTTTGTGTGAGTTTGCAAAATGTTAGTTTTTTTTTTATCATCACGCTGAAAACTCCAAGTTACCAACATTACATACCACTAAACACTACAGTGAACCAAGCCTCCATATCATACAAGTTTCAAAGTCACGCACAAGTATGGAGTATACCATGAAATCCCACGGGTCCAAAAGTTTGGTCAACGCGTTGATAGGATGCTAAATCCTCCATGAACATAAACAATAATAAAGTCCTTTTTTCCTGGAAATGTGGGATTATTCCCATTGCGCTTAAAAGAATCAGTGTAATCAAATGTGAAAGAGCTCGAGACGAAGTTACAAATGACAATAAATGAAATTTCAAGCGTTGAGATAAGTGTTATGAGGTCGTTTTCACATGTTGTTTCCTTGAGAGAGGTGGCCACTCCAATCATATCATTTTGTATTGATGGATTGGTCATATTGAAAATTATAAAGTACTGCAAAGGATGTTCGACTGCTCTTGTCAGTAGGAAGATTTGGGGTTTGAATATTGGAAGTATTATGCTGGTTACCAAGTGTTTCACACTCTGGAGAAGGGAGACAGTCTACAGAAGAGGAAGATGAAGTTGATATTGATGGGGAAAATTATCAACCTGGAATGATGCAATGCTTGCAATAAGTGAATATTGATCACAAGAACCGATTGGTAGCACCCACTGAGTTATGGAATGGAAAAGAAAAAAAAAATGCATTTTACAGGGGGCATGTTCTCAAGCTCCTACGTGTTTTTTATTATCAGTTCTGAATCTGAAGGGAAATATCATCGCAGGTGAGGGAGTTACTCCAGACTTTTGAACATGATGCTGATGTCATCCATTGATCCATCAAGGCACAAACTGAAACATAAAAAATGAAGGTTGACCTTAGGCTGAAGACAAAGACACAACTTATGTCAGATAGATATGTATTTAAGGCTATTATCGAGACTTTATGTTTTTTTCAGTCTGGGCAGTATATGCTCTAGTATATGTGTGTTAGAAACTTCCTTAGTATGTCAATAAGGAACAAGAAGAGACAAGTCCAGTACTTACTTAGGTGCTAAGGGTTGTAAATAATATGGATAAAGAAAACATTGAACATTGCAGACAGAGTTTCAAGAAGTGGTGGATTTTATTGTTGCAGAGCAATTCAATCCAAATGCAACACTTATTGTGAGAAAAAATGTGCAGTCATGCCTACCATTACTTTCCATCCGAACAGGTAGTGAGGTTTCAGAATTAGTTGAACTCTTGTATCAACCACTCTCGAAGTTTCTTATTACACGCCCTCTTTGTAGTAAGCACATTGAACAACAGGTAGGAACTGTAATGGCTTTAAATTTTGCTTGGTTTTACGACCACTAATTTTAAAGATGATTCAAGAGGTTGTAAATATCATGCAAGAAGCATTGCAAATTGCCGAGGTAGATGAAACTGTTTTAATTGAAATTTATGAATCCAAAGTTGGTTGTGACTTTAACTACTTGTATTGAGCTTCTATGCATAGCCATGGCCTGGGAAAAATTTTAAATTCCTAATCATACAGAGTTACGATCTCAGATAATTTCAATGTTCTTCAAGTCTCTCACCTATTGGACTCTGGAAATTGTGGTTGTTGCGAAAGATGGTCTCCACTGAGTAAACAATTCCAAATCATGTGGAAAATAATCAGTAACAAATCAATCTCAGATTTCTAGGTGGTAGTTCCATATTTGAAGGGATTAGCTCAAGTTTTCAAACAATAATCAAACTCATCATTTGGAAACTACAAAGGGAAACTTAAATATGAAAGAAAAGTGACATATTTCAGGGAAAGTCGATCCAGATTATTCGATATTTCATTTATTTTCAGTTAGATGGTTGTTCCAAAAAATTTATAACAGTTGGTTAATGTGTTTATTATTTAAGGAACTATCATTATGAATGAAAGGAGGGGGGAAAATACCCGAGAGGGACTGAGAAAAAAAATCTGGATATATGACTGTAAGCCTATGAGGCATGTTCTTTTTAATATATTTATGCCATTGAATATCTATGATGGTTTCTTTATCAGTATGTCTTTCTATTCTGTTTTTATTTTCTTCTACTTGGATAAGATGCAAGTTTTGAGAATCAAAACTTGCCATCGATAGGTAGATCCATGATCAGCAAAGATTTTGTTGTAGCATGCCTATTTTTTCATTGTTATTATTCAAGACTTCTTTAAAGTTCATTTGACTGAAAGAATATTTCGTTTGATGAACATTATACTATTGTGTTTCCTTATCAATTCCTCTACCTGTTATCATATACATCTTTTATTTGATGAACAACCTAAGTTCCTTCAATCTTTAGGATATGTTGACTCCATGCCCAACGAAACAATTTTATGGACCTTTTCTGCCCCTTCTCTCTTTCTCATCATTTTGACCATTCATCTAAACATGAACAGATTTAGAAACCTATATTCAAATGTTTCTAGGCTCACCTGAATTGTAGTATGAGGGTGACTTATATAGCTAACACTCCCACAGGAATTGGAACCTTCACCGGTTTGCAATCCTGCATGTTGAAATATTTCAGAATTGTTTCAATATACTATGTCTGATTCAACCAGATCCTTATAGTGGCTCTACCTCTCTTAATCTCCATTCCCAAAATAAAGTTAGCTGCACCAAGATCCTTCATGTCGAACTTGGAGGATAGTTGCTTCTTCACCTCCTTTATTGCATCCATGTTGTTTCCAATCAAGAAAATGTCATCGACATACACATATGCATATATGAAACTCCCGCCTTCTTCCTTGGAATATATGCAGTGATCGTCTTTGNAATTCCGGTATCACATCCTTGGTGATTTCTTTAGACCATAAAGGGATCTTTTCAGTTTATGCACCAAATATTTATTTCCCTTTACTACAATTCTTTCAGGTTGTTTCATGTAGATTTCCTCTTCCAAGTCCACATGTAGAAATATTGTCTTCAAATCCATTTGTTTTATTTCTAGATCAAATGCTACAAGTAGAGACATTAATACTCTAATGTAAGTCAATTTTTCAACAGGGGGAAAAATCTCACCAAAGTTGACTCCTCGACTTGGGAATATTGTTTCTTTGCCAGTCAATATTTGAACTTATCGACTTGTCCTGCAACATTCATCTTCTTCTTGAATACCAATTTGTTATCGATGGGTTTTCTTCCACTATGTAACTTGACTAAATCACATGTCTCATTCTTGTGCAAAGATTCCATCTCTTTGACTATGGAATCCTTCCAGAGTTTACCCTGTGCCTAGTCAACTACCTCATTGACTGACTTGGGATCATCATCTATGGAAGTTAACACGAATGTGGAACAAAAGTCGGGCGGAATATACATTTCAACTAGTTTTCTTACTCTTTCTGACCTCCTTACCATTGGAGTTTGTTGTTCCACCTCTTCCTATGATTTTGTCGACTCATCTGAATCATCTTCTTCCTTCCTCAATTCAAATTGCATCATCTTAGGATTATAATCGATCTGAACAATTTCTTTAGGTTTGGACTTACTTATGAATTCTCTGAAGACCACATCTCAACTGTACACTATTCTCTTTGATGAAAGATCCCATAGCTTATATCATTTCATTCCTTCTTTGTACCCAATGAAAACACATTTGATTTCCTTCTTGTCCAACTTGCTCCTCTTTTCCTTGGGAACATGCAAAAATTTATCACAGTTGTTGGTCCTAAAGTCCGTGTTAGCACCATGCTTTTCATAGCTAAGGTTATAGGTTTGTCAACAATTTGCAAATTCATGCATGTTAGCACTCATACTGTTTTTATGACTGGAAACATCTGACATCTCCAAGGGTCAGTTTCAAAAGGAAGCTTATCATTTATTTGTTCCATTTCCATTTGCAACTGCACGTTGCAAAATTTTCTACGTGTTGTGTAGAGCACTTCACTGCGCAAAGGATTCTGTCGCGCAGTGGATTTCGTCGCACAGTGGATGTTGTCGTGCATAGGATGTTGTCGCGCAGTGGATTATGTCGTGTATAGGATGTTTTCACACAATGGATTATGTCATGCATAGGATGTTGTCGCGCAGAGGATGTCGTCGCATAGTGGATTTTCCTACGCATAGGCTACAGGTCGCACTGCGCAAATTACTGGTTTAGTGGTCAACTTCAAGATCAATTTCTGACCAATTGGAGGGGACAAACCAAATAATAAAAACCTCTCTCAGATTTGTAAAATGTTTCACAGATTGGGATATTCGAAGCAATATTTGAGATCTATTTTTCAGTTTTCGTGATTTCCTGTCCGAGACATGTTTTTGCGACATGTATTCTATCTAGATGGAGATGAATTTTAAGAAATCGAAATATTTTTTTATTTATAACGATATTACCTACAAAAAACTCTCTCATTTTCGGAAAATAGTTTTTTATTAGTGAGATATGATGTCATCTTTAACGCCTATTTTGCCATTTTGCTACGCAATCCGCTGCATTTTTTTTGTAGGTTACTGTTGCGTAGCAGACTTGCTGTGCAAGGGTGACAAAGTGTCCAAAAGTTCACATGATGTCTCATCACTACCATATGATCGAATTTTGATCATGATAAATAATTGTAAATAATATTTCGGTTACGATTATGATTTGGCAAAGTTGGGTTTTCTATTTTTAGTGAATCCATTCAAGTTATCGTTCTCTTTCAAAGAAAACGGATCCATGATTCTAGGAGGAAGTATTTCAACCCTAGAATCCAAGGGTGACATGAGTTTTCTAAATATGGGGATCATTTTCATGTAAACAGGGTTGGTTGGCAAAATGGGTAGACGACAACTATTGTACGGAATTTGAGTTTGTTGACCGAAATTGAATGCAAAGGTCCTGTAACTTGATGGAAAGATTCTAGTTGTAGCAGTCGGATATGTTGTGCCTCTTTATTTGCGTATTTTCTTCCTATCATCTTTATTCACATATTTTTCTATCTATTTCATAATGAAATTTCGAACCTGTGGATTCGCTGCGCAACGCCCCTTGTTCGCGCCACTTAAACAAAACGTTTTATTCTAAAAGATAACTTTGAATTCGCCCACAGTGGTGCTCTGAGTTACTTCCTATGTTTTTCTCCCCGCCACACAATACGGTTTTACATTGAAGACTGTTTCTCGCCTATCCTTATCCTCTCAAGTTCATTCACTGAGTCATTTGTCTCTATCATTTCCTCAAATCGACTCTATAGCCCAAGTCTTACTTTCTTGCGCCAATATAACTAGAACCCGTTATATCAAAGGTGTTAAATCTAGCCACTGCTTTCAAAGCCAAATCCCATGTGGAGACCGTGCCTTCCAAGAGAGCCTTCTCTAGATCTGAAAGGCTAGTTTCAGGTCTCAAATTTGGTTGAAAAAGTTACCTTCATTGTCTGTTTATCAACCAAACAGATTTACGTAGTGCTAACATTTTGGCATCGTTGTCAGGGATGGAATTGAATAAATTTTCCCTGGGAAGAATGACATTGTTTTAGTTCTAAGGTCTGAGAGCAACAGACACTTAGGCACATATTGGTTGTATTTCTGCACTGGCGACTCCACACATCATAAAATCAGTTTGAAGGTGATTCCATTGGCAGAAGAATCCAGAGCTAAAGTTTTTATGGCGACTCCAATTAAGCTTCGAATGTGATTCAAATACTCCACTGGAGAATGAGACCTGTGGACAGAGATATGGAAGAGTAGTATGGAAAAATCAGGTACTTGAGCTTAAGTTTAGTCCAAGAAGTACTTTTTTGTTTTATCAATATCTTCTTGTCCTTTCCTAAGTTTTTCAAAAGAATATTTCTTCACTTACTGCATTCAAATGAAGCCCATAGATCTACCCTTGTATATCCTCCATGGAAAACTATAGGTATACCTGCTTCTTCTTGTATAACCGATATTCACCAAGCTCCTTCCTCTAAGCCATATGTTGTTCATGATCATTCTTGTAAGCTCAATGAAACCAAAGTTGATCTTGTACCTTTTGTTCTTAATCCTACACCCTCCAAGAATCAAGAAAGATACAGTCCTCTTAAATTTCCTTCCATCCTTCATCACTTTCCTCTGAAACATTATAAGTACCTTCCTCGATTCGATGGAGAGCTTGATGGACAATCAACTGAAAAACATATTCAGGTCTTTGAGGATTTCATATACCTTTTTGAGATCAAACATGATGATGTGTCTATGAGGTCCTTTTCTCAATCCTTACAAGGAGATGCCAAATCATGGTTCAAACATTTGCAGCCTCAGTTGATTAGCTCGTGGGATGAATTGAGGGAAACTTTTAGTAGATTTTGGGGTGAGAGAAAGTCATGGGATCTACTCCTTTTAGAGTTTTATGCCATGAGAAGAATGAAAGATGAAACCATCTCAAATTTTAGTAGGAGGGTTTCTAGTCTTTATTATAAAATGCCTAAAGAACTCCAACCTCCTGAAGTTGCTGCCATGCTCCATTATGTAACAACCTTTCAATCAGACTTATCTTTTCTTTTGATGGAGAGGAAGTCTATGTCTTTGAAGCAAATGTTCAACAATTCTCAGGAAGTTGAATACAATATTCAAGCATGTAAACAGATTCGAAATGAGGATTTGGATGATAAATAACATGACAATGAATATGAACAAAGAACAGTTGATTTGAATCTTGAGAAGAGGGTTAATAATATCATATGTCCTCTTGAAGATTTAAATGTTGATGATTTTGCAAAGTATTATATTCCACTTATTGAAAAAGAAGGTGCTAATTTAGCTTCTGATCCATCCCATGATAAGCATGGGGCTTATTGTTTTATGTATTCATTTGTAGACAATCAAGAAAATAATTTGCAAATCAACTTGTTGAAGAGCAGGTTGATGTCCCGAGCTTTTTCTTGTTAGATGACATTGCAGATGTTGTTGATTTTTCTATATATGATGGTTATGATGTTGATTTACTAGAACAACCAGTTGCATATTCTCTATTAGAAAATGTTCCTTTTCAGCAATGTAATGAGAGCAATCAACCTACATATCCTTGTAAAGAAAATGAAGAAAGTTTTGAATTAGATGAAAGAACTTTGCCATTGTGTTTTTCATCTTTCGAATTGCTAAAGAAAAATGTTTATGTTGTTTCAAATAAAAAATCCTCCAGGCATGATGTTGAATATCAAGAAAGCGGTGGACTTGTAAATGAAAACTATCTTCCATTATTTTTTTCTTCCTTTGAATTGTTGAAAGGAAATCATGAGATAACAAAGGAAGCAGAGACATCTGATTGCATTCACAGTGACACTATTTTACATGAGCAAATTGTTATCAGTGAGAAATACCAACAACCTTCTCATGCATTTAACGACTGTGTTGTTGATTACATGGAAGGTTATTTCAATTCAAATTTGTAGCCTATGCACAACTACCAGCTTGGAAACAAAGATGATGGTCAATCAACATCGATGTTAGACATGGATTGTTTTCCACCAAGGGTTTCGTTTCAACCAGCACTATCTTCTGATTCAGAAGATTGTTATTTCCAGCAGCCTCAACAGATTTTTCATCCTCTTGGTGGCAATCAACATGTTAAATCGCATAAAAATGATAATGTAGTGGAAGGGGTGAAACATGGTTGTTGTTTTGTGCATGTTTTAGAGGATCCATTTTTAGTTTTGGTGGAGGTGACAAACAATCCCAATGTTTTTATTTTTTTGAGATTTCAATTTATAGATAAATTTTTGAATGACTTATCAGTAAACAATATTTGGAGCACGCATGTGCAAAGAAACCAAAAAGTGGATAAAGTGCTTGCATGGTTGCATTGGCATTTTGATTTCACTTGATTGACATTTTTTTCAGTAGTTAGGGTAGGTAGGAGTGCGAATAAGCTCGGTACTACGAGCATTTATTTTATAAATATATAGTTTTCATTTTCATCTTAGTTTTAGATTTCAATTTGGAGCATATACAGTTTTGGGTTTTCAGCGGATGCAGGTTACAAGTTACAGTTGGAAAGTTGAGTTTGGGAGAAGCCCAATGGGTAGGCACCTTGTCTACTATTCTTTGCTACCTCACAGGGAGGATAGCATCCCCATTGGAGCTAGATGTTAGCATCATGTTTTGCATAGCTAAGGTTATAGGTTTGTAAAAAATTTGCAAAGTCATGCATGTTAGCACCCATATTGTTTTTATGACTGGAAACATCTAACATCTCCAAGGGTCAGTTTCAAAAGGAAGGTTATCATTTATTTGTTCCATTTCCATTTTCAACTGTGCGCTGCAAAATTTTCTACACACTGTGTAGAGGACTTCACCGCACAAAGGATTCTGTCGCGCAGTGGATTTCGTTGTGAAGTGGATTTTCGTCGTATAGTGGATTTCATCGCACAGTGGATGTTGTCGCGCATAGGATGTTGTCGTGCAGTGGATTCTATCGCGCATAGGATTTTTTTTCACAGTGGATTATTTCACGCATAGGATGTTTTCATGCAGAGGATTTCGTTGAGCAGTGGATTTTCTTACACACAAGCTACAGGTTGCACTGCACAAATTATTGGTTTAGTGGTCAAATTCAAGATCAATTTATAACCAATTGGAGGGGAATTTTGAAAATACCCAAGAGGTTTTTTTTTAGGACAAATCAAATAATAAAAACCTCTCTCATATTTTCAAAATGTTTCACAGATTTGGATATTCGAAATAATATTTGAGCTCTATTTTTCAGTTTTCGTGATTTTCTGTCCAAGACATGTTTTTGCGACACGTATCCGTTTTGATGGAGATGAATTTAAAGACACCAAGATAGGATTTTATTTATAACGATATTAAATACAAAAACCTCTCTCAATTTCGGAAAATATATTTTTATTAGTGATATATGATGTCATATTTAATGCCTATTTTTTCATTTTGCTGCGCAATCCGCTGCGTTTTTTGCTGTAGGTTACTGTTGCATAGTAGACTTGTTGTGCAAGGGTGACAGAGTGTCCATAAGTTCACATGATGGCTCATCACTACCATATGGTCAAATTGTTATCATGATCAATGGTTGTAAAGAAAATATTGGTTACAATTATGATTTGGCAAAGTTGGGTTTTCTATTTTTAGTGAATCTGTTGAAGTTATTGTTCTCTTTCAAAGAAAATGGATCCATGATTCTAGGAGGAAGTATTTCGACCCTGGAAGCCAAGGGTGACATGAGTTTTCTATATATGGGGATCATTTTCATGTAAACATGGTTGGTTGGAAAAATTGGTAGATGACAAGACTCACAACTATTGTATGAAATTTGAGTTTCTTGACCGAAATTTAATGAAAATGTCCTGTAACTTGATGGAAAGATTCTAGTTGTAGCAGTTAGATGTATTGTGCCTCTTTATTGGCATATGTGCTTCCTGTCATCTTTATTCATATCTTTTTCTTTCTATTTCGGAACAAATTTTTGAACCTGTGGATTCTCTACGCAATGCCCCTTGTTTGCGCCACTTAGACAAAACATTTTCTTCTAAAATCTAACTCTGAATTCACATGCAGTGGTGCTCCGAGTTACTTCCTGTGTTTTTCTCCCCACCACACATTACGGTTTTACACTGAAGACTGTTGCTCACCTAGCCTTATCCTCTCAAGTTCAGTCACCGAGTCATTTGTCTTTTTCATTTCCTCAAATCGAATCCATAGCCCAAGTCTCACTTTCTTGCACCAATATAACCAGAACCCGTTATATCAAAGGTGTTAAATCTAGCAACTGCTTTCAAAGAAAAATCCCACGCGGAGACCATGCCTTCTGAGACAACCCTCTCCAGATCCGAAAGGCTAGTTTTGGGTCTCAAAGTTGGTTGAAAAAGTTACCTTCGTCGTCTGTTTATCAGCCAAACATATTTACAAAGTGCTAACAATCTGCACCTGACTGCTAAAGGGCAGAGCTAGGCCACCTCACGTTATGAATGGTTGATTTTTATTTATTTATGAGTCAATTAGAGGGATGGTTAACCAAGACATGAACATGGTTGGGTTGGACAAATGACATGTACGAGGGTCCTCCTTGGCTAGTATCACACTAAGGACCGACAAGAGAGAAAGTAAAGGTAAGAAACAAAGGAAAACAACAAACCATTCAATGAACAATCTGTTGCTAGAATTTTAAGTCTTAAAATAAAATTTAAAGGCATTAAACATGTACCAAAAACACAATTTCTTCCACGGGTTGCAATAAAACCAATCTTCATCAAAGAATAGCTATTATCGCAGGTTGCATATTAATAAATATATCTTATACAATAGATGAAGGAAAAGAAATGTACTTTGCACAAATCAAAATTGTATTCGAGATAAGAGAAACACACACAAAATTGGACAAAAACACATTGTCATAAATAGTATATTCACCAGGTAGAGAGATTTAATCCATGCACAAAACATGTCCAACAAGTTATTGTATTGATCTTTTTCTCCCAAAAACCGAACCATTCTTACATACAAAATATGTTTATTTATCACAGATGTGGAGGCCCTTGACCATTGTGGAATCGAGGCTTCGCTCTACACATCGATTGTTAAACAACTTATTAACTTAACTAAAACACTATTGGAGTACAATAATGTATACTTCAAACTTAACTTAATAAAAAATAGTGGTTTTTATCACACATAAAATACCACTTATTATGCCTTTACTCTAAAATAGTCTTGAACTCAAATAACTGAAATTGTTGCTAATCATAAACCAACTGATGCATATGTTGAATCGAATTGAGTATTGAGAGAACATGAATAGGATTGATAGAACTGCGTTCTGTATAGAGTACTGGCATGTATGTGCACTATTGGAGGCCACTGGAGATAACTTAATGTGTTGGGAGTGTCTTTCCCTAGAGTCTCTTGGAGGAAAGAAGCAAGTCATCTAGTTTTTTCCTGGAGTCTCTGATATTCTTTCTGGATTCCAAATTATAGATTCTCGAGTTACCTGGTTCTGGTATTGCAGGGTATGGATTCCATAACTTCTGTTCCATATATCTTGGTTATCGTAGAATGACTGCCAGATAAGAAATATTATGACATGCACTGGCTCAACGTTCCTTGGTCTAGCACCTTTTTAAAACTTCAAAATATTCCATTAACAGAGACAAGCCACTTTACAAATTCAATGTTCGGGAGTTCTTAAATGCAAAGTGTTCATATCTCTTGGAGGCCCATACTTGCATAGTCATCAACTGCCGCTTATGCTAATTAACCCGATATTAATACTTTAATCATTAAATACTTTGGGAGTTTGAGACTCTGACTATTCGGCGTTCGAGGCTTGGGGAGACTATGTCTGCTCCTAATAGAAATCTCTCGGAGTGACGTGGCAGCCTAACACTATGAAAATTGATTTAAACACTTCATTGTTTGGAATCTTTCGAATGTACAGCTTGAGAATATCCCAGAGTGACAACCTTCTAGATATGATGTTGCAGCAGGATGTGAATTTTTGATGTGTCACAGAAAGAAGGATGACAAGTGTCACCTAGAATGGAGCAAATGTTGTACACGAAATGCATGAAATGAATTCCTTGTGTCATCATTAAGATTGATTTCTAGGTGGAATGTGCCATGTGTCGTCTTGAGGAAGGACCTGTGTGAAAAAGACAGGCACTTCGGGACTTTAGCCTTCGGCCTTCCACACTTTTGGAAACTATGTTAAATCTCGATTAAAATATCCCAAAGGAAATTTCCCTGGAGTGATGTGGCGGATGTGATGGCATAAACGATGACATGTTATGAAAAGAAAGGTGACACATGTCACATGGAATGGGGCAAATGACATGCTTAAAATGATTGAAATGAGTGCCATGTGTCACCACAAAGATCAATTTTCCAGGTGGCATATGCCACATGTATGCCACATGTGTGTTCCACATTGGCCAAAGAATAATTTGCGTGAAAAGAGATTCGACACTTCCATGCTTCAGAGCTTCGACGATTCTGGAAACTATGTTTTCTCTGGCTCAAAATATCCCAGAGTGGCAATCTCCCATATCTGATGTGTCCATATGACATCACTTTCGTTGACATTTCATGAAAAGAGAGTGATATGTGTCTCCCAAAAATGAGCGGATGAGGTAACCTAAATGACTTGAAATGAGTTCCATGTGTCAATGACCAATGGATGCCATGTGTCACCACAGATGAATGCTATGTGTCAGTGCAGATGAATGCTACGTGTCTCTAGCTCTTCGTGGTTCAGGTTATTTCAAATGCAAAGTATGCATAACTCCCAAAGGACCAAACTAGTGGAGTGACATGGCACTTCACCACATGGTAGTTCATAGGCTTCAACACTTTAGGGCTTGTTGATGGGTGAAAATGACTGTCCGTCAATTAGAAGAAAGATTCTGGTTTGGGGTTGTCTAAGTAACCCAAGCCGTTTGGTATAACTCGTTCTGAATGGTTTAATGGCTCCGTTGGCCAATCTAAGAATCCTAAAAGAAACAAAATAAAAAGAAAAGAAATAAATAACTAATTACTAAATACTATATATATATATGTGTGTGTGTGTGTGTGTGTGTGTACATACGCTCTAATGTGACTATAATAGGTGTATTTAAACAAAAGATAGATAAATCTCATTTATATACATTATTTACAGGCTGTAAGTTTTAATCTAAACTTACTAAACTCAATGTGAAAATGACTACTCTGAAGAAGCAGATAAAGAAAGCACATAAAAATATTTTTTATTTTTCTTTTATAAGTCTTAAACTAATAGAAGAAAATGTTATGAAACAGAAACATATAGCTAGTCAAAAGCCAAACTTTACGTTCGAATTTCAGTGATAAACAAATAGCAGAAAAATGAATTTGAACTAACCTGTTAACGAGCTAATGATATACATCCAAACATCTGTGCGATCATAAAACATTTAACCACCTTGTCCAAGAGAAAAACCTACAAGGAACCTTGATTCTGTTTTGAATAAATGCAGAACAATTATGTTGGCAGTTAAATTTTAATAACATAAAGAATGATACCAATAGTTACTGTGATATCATGATTGCAAGTAATTGCATTAAGAAAAATCTGATAGCAAACATCCTTGCATTTAATCTTTCAATGAAAATTAAAGGAGAAATCCTATAATTGAAATTGAATAGATGATCACACGATTAATATCTAAAGCATTATTTATGGACAACATTTATAATGAATTATCCCAATAACATAATAAATCAAGAAGACTAAAGCTATCAAAATATGTTATCATATCAGAATAAACAAAACTTAAATGAAGACACCATCCACAAAAAGCTAAAGCCGAAATGTGTATTGGTGTTCCATTAAAGTCTGTAAATCAAACGTCCATCTTTTGCCCCAGGCGAGGATGTCTTGATTACAAAAATTACAAGTATTTAAAGAGTTTAGAAAAGCTAAACATCCTATCTTGTGGGATAAGATTAAATCTCAAAAATGATTTGCTAATCACAAAATAGAGGGTAATATAACCACTCCATATCATATTGCATCTCTCAAAACTAAAACAAACTTCTTTCTGTTTACAAAATATGTGCCAAATGAGCTCAGAAATAGTCCATATCATGAGATCACCACCAATTACTTGATATCCTAAGAAAAAAAATGAAAATAAAGGAGTTTAGATATTATTATAACCAATAATTTCCACAAATTCGAATGAAGATAAACTGGCTACAGAATCAACTGATTCTGTAGCTAGTTTTATTTTAACAACATAAATATAATTAAATATGTATAATTGGAAAAAAATAAATAAAATACAACTAGGGCAATCAATCAAATCTTTACCTCTTAACTGCATCCTAAATTTGATTCATAGGATCTCAGAATTAACTACTGTTGTAACACTCTCAACATTCTTTACTATTATGTTCCCAGTCCTTTTCAAACGCTTGCCTTGCCTTTGAACAATAGACTTTAGTCTATGATTTTCATTCTTTAATGATTCAATCTGAGTAGTGAGGGTTTTGATTTGCAATTGAAGAAAAGGTATGTATCTGTAATACTTATCGATCCAAAACAGACAAACTTCACACCATGGATATGTAATAGATGTTTAAGGATGTCCACGGCCATGTGTTAGAACATCTCCACTTTTGCCTATGGGTTTTTTATCAAGCTTGATACCTCAAAATCCTTGGCTGTGCTTCAGGAAGGGTGGCAAATTATCTATGAAATTATAAGCCTGACTGAGATCTGGTTTGGGGTAATCATGGTCTTCTTTTGCCAAGAATCTCTCGATCTCAGAATTGGAGCTCTCATGGACCTTGATCGTTTTGATCGAGCTCATATGAGAGTTTGATTTATTTCGTAGGCTCCTAAAAATTAACCTTACTACCCTTTTATTTTTAAACCCTATATCTGTGTCACCCTTAGATAG
>JASDQU011442825.1:17578-27589 GCA_032191745.1 Picea mariana | reverse complement strand
TTAGCATGCTGATGATCCCAATGTTGCATGGTGATAAAACCAATGCAGCATCTAGACTCAACTCAACTAGTCAAATTGAAGTGTCAACTGAAGATAATATTCTCCAGGTGGAATATTCTCCCCTAAAAATATAGGAGACTGGATAATGACTAATTATGACTAATAACAAAGGAAAGACCTTAGGAAAAATAAATCCTAGGTGTGTGTGAAGTAAATCCAACTGTACTTCTCATTGGACTTTTGTAGTATATCCTGAACTTGTTGGTAGATGTCTTCGATCCGCTCAATGAATAAGGTGGCTTTGACAACTCTAGTTTGAGTAGGAGATGAGTCAACTGAGGTGAATGGGAGGGGTAGTGCAACATCTATAGGAGTCAATGGCTGGAATCCCAACCCCACATGAAAGGGGCTATGTCCAGTTGATCTATGAAGGGCTCTGTTGTAGCTATGTTGAACATAGGGAAGACTTTCATCCCATGTGTGAGGGTGCATCAAATTATACATGTGTATGATATGTACGATCATTCAATTTACRACCTCATTTCAACCATATGTCTAGGGATGGAAGGTCATGGATTTTGTGATCTTGATGGCCAACACTGACTAAAGGCTCGACTAGAATGTGCTGAGAAATAAATTGTCCCAGTCTGAGACAATGGTTTGTGGGATTCCAAAATGTACCTAGAATCATTCAAAGAAGAGCTTGGTAGTGGCATATGCTGTGATTCTCTTCTTGTAGGCAGCCAAAATCACCATCTTAGAAAAGTGATAAAAAACAAAAAGAAACAGTCATTTCCCCACTTGGTGGATGGGAGGCTTTACATGTATTCCATTGAGATGGATTCCCATGGCCTCTCAGAAGTAGGAAGAGGGGTGTACAGGCCCTGTTTCTTAGTGGCCAGTTTGGAAATAGCATAGCCATTGCATGACCTGATATACTTGTTGACCTCTTATCGAAGTTTCCACCAATAGAAATATTTCTACAACATTTCCACTTTCTTTTCGATGCCGAAGTGTCTTTCCACCTGATTGTAGTGGGATTCCCATATCATCTTCACTCAATCACTTGATGGAATGAAAATATGGCCCAAATGACACAAAAACCCATCATGAAGATGGAAATTAGTGACAACTACATTTGCGCCAAACATGTGGTAGGTGGTGGCAAATTCTGGGTCTGTCTCATAGAGGTTGGGCCATCCAGAGGTCTCATGGCTGCAAGAGTCTAGCACCATGGTGAGTTTCATGACTGGCGGTCTGTTGAGGCAATCAACGACGTAGTTTGTGCTTCTTGTTTTATACTTGATGTTGAGGTGGAATTGTTGCAAGTATGTGGACCACTTATGATGGTTGTCATTCTAAAATTTTACCTGTCTCTGCATGAACTGTAGTGGCTTATGATCAATGTGGATGAATGTCTCCTTCCCAAGAATGTAATGTCTCCTCTAGAGGAAGGCTTGCACAATGGAGTGCATTTTGTTTTCGTAAGTAGGGTACTTATGGAAAGAATCTGATAGTGTCTCACTATTATAGGCCACGGGGTGGCCCTGTTGAGTGAGAACGATGCCCACAACATATTCTAAAGCATCTATCTTGATATCAAAGGGTTGTTGCAGATTCGATAGTGAAAGTACTGGGGAGGAGTACAACTGATGCTTCAAATCATCAAATACTTGTTGTTGGGACTGACCCCACACAAATATTTCCCTACCACCACCCCTGGTTACTTGTTTGAGGTCCCATGCAATATGGGAGAATCCCAACACGAACCCATGGTAGAAATTGACAAGGCCCAAGAAGCTTTGAAGCTCAGTGAATGTGGATGGGATGGCCAGTCACAAATGACTTGGATATTGGTTGGATCCACATGTATGCCATGCTAGTCAATGGTGTGGACCAGGTGTGCAGAACCTGCTAAATATGTTGCAAGTGTTCTTCCCAAGTCTTTTGTAAATGAGGATGTCATCCATATACACCACTACAAAAGTATTTGTGAATGGTTGCACGATATCATCCATCATCCTCATGAACATAGCTGGATCATTTTTCAAACCAAAGGGCATGACCAACCATTTAAAAATACCATCCTTTGACTTGAAGGCAGTCTTCCAGACATCTATCTGTTCTATTGGGACTTGGTGGTAGCTAGACTTCAGATCAATCTTACTAGAGTATTTGTCCCCTGTGAGCTGATCAAGGAGGTCGTCAATTTGGGGAATCGGGTACCGATTTTTGACCGTGATTTTATTCAGGTAAACATAATCAATACAGAGTTGTGAGGTTCCATCTTTCTTCTATACCGACACGATTGGGCTTCTGCAAGGTGATGAGATGTGATGGATGTGCCCCTTATGGAGAAGTTCTTGAATCTACCACTTGATATCCTCATTATCTAACAAAGATTTGTGGTACAATGGACCATTGAGAAGTGGTGCATCGGGGGTCAAATCGATGGGGTGCTTGACCTGACAGTGCAGAAATACCCCGATAGGTGAGGAGAAGATATCTAAGTATTCTTCCACGAACTTATCCACTTGATTGTTTTGTTTAGAGAGGTCAACTGCGGAGACCCTAGATGTGGCTGTGATATTTTGTTCATTATGAGAGTGAATCATGCAGAGGACAGACTTCCTCATCTGAGATATGACCTTCATGTATTTCTTGGAAGAGATCAAGGAAATAGAACTAGGTGGCACTACCTCAGGTATCCTATACAATTTCTTGTTCAAAGTAATAATAATGTTGTGAGGCCTAGACTCATATACAACATGATGTTTCCATAAATATGGTTAGCCCAAAAGAACATTACAAACTTCAAGAGGGGAAACATCACAAAATACGTCATCTTTGAAGGGCTTGATGTAGTATGATAAGCGACATTATTGGCTAACCCGGATGTCGCTTCCTTGGAGGAGCCATCCGATGGTGTAAGGTTGTGGGTGCGGCATTTTCGGTAAGGAGAGTCGCTTGAAAACCTCTACTGATATGAGGTTCTTCTAGCTACCAATATCAATGATAAAGTTCAATGGGGTACCCTTCACCCACATCTGTGAATGAAAAAGGTGCTCTCCTTCCTCTGGCTCGTCTGGTTCACGAGGTTGGATCTTGGTGGTAAAAATAGTAGCACTAGGTTCTGCATCAATAATATCTCTCCCCCTTTCTGGTTCTGACTCAAATTCAAAACATGCATCTAATGTAGAGGCTTTCACCTCAACCATTAGTGACTTATTTGAGCGAAAATCAATAGTGTTATGCCAGGGGATCTTATGGAAGTCACACCACTTTCGAGTATCCTTATTTGTCTTTATAGTGTTCTTCTTTTCTTGTGGCATGGACTGGTTGTCCTGAGGTTGTCTGTCTTTTCTCTGGAGCTTTTTATATGGGTTGGGGTCACCATTTCCTGCCTTTTGCTGTGAGGGGTTCCCAGGCCCAAATTGCCACATATTTTGTTTGAGCTTCTGCTTGATTTTTATGGCATATCGGTAAGCTGTGCCCAAGGATGAGATGTACAGAAACTCAATTTTGGCTTATATGTATCTATGCAGACTGTCGTGATACTTGAACACCTGATGTTGCTCAGAATATTTGATACCCATATTGGTGCGCAAGGTATGGAAGATATTTGTGAACTCAGTCACTACCTGGTCTCTTTTCTGCCACAGTGTGGTCCATTTTGAGTACAGGTCATCATAACTTCCAACATGGTAGTATTTTTCCTTAATAACATCCATAAAGGACTCCCAAGTGACCATGACTATAAATAATGAGGGTTCCTCTGTTTCCTTTTGCTCACATAAAGTTTCCCACCAATCTTTGACATGGGGAATGACTTTGAGGAGCACAAAAGTAATATTTTATCTATTCAAGAAGTTATGGACTGAGAAATAACATTCTAGCAGATTCAACCATTTGTATACAACATATGTGTATATTTGACCTTCAAACATAGTAATATCAAAGCTGATTTGTACCTTGAATGGGGCGACGCCTTTGTTTGAGGAAGATGTGTCACTTGTTGGTAGTCGTCGAAGGATTTGCACAAATCTATCCATCATATCATTCATCTGTTGTGTGAGGGATTCCTCTAGAAACATTTTGAAGGGATCTCTTGTACCATCATATTTCTTTTCTCCCAACATGAAAATTCGTTTGTTCGTGTGAGATCTTTTTTCCTCAAGAGAAACAAGATCAAGACCCAATTCTTTGTATCTTGACCTCATCGGGGACATGCATCAAGAATGACAAGGAGAAGATCGCTATGATACCACTGATCCATATTTTATGAGCAGAACGAAATGAATATAGATTATTATCAAAATATTTTTAACACAAAATAACAGATATATAGTAAAATTGGTTTCTGTTCAATAACGAAATAAGCTGAAACTATAAAATGCAACGAAAACCAAGCTTTCTAGAATGGCAGCGGCTTATCTCTGAGAAGAGATGTGATGATTGTGCTCATTCACAAGAATATGATTACAATGATGCTCTAAAGGTATTTTTACAATAAACAGGAATTTCAAAAACCCTAGACATCCAAAAACCTAACCCTAGGAGATGAAGCACCAAAAGTCATGTGGGCCCTGTTTGGGTAAGTTAGTACATCAACTTCTCGAGGTCATAACTGTTTCATAAGATCTTATTTTTAGGCACATGATAGCCCATTGGAAAGGTCTATCTAAGGACTACAGATGTTGCCATCAAATTCTAACTTCAACCATGGTTTGACTATGGTGATCCCTAAAAACGTTGTTTAGGGCCTCAAAATGGCCCCGAAAGTCAAGGACCCAAAAACTAGGAAAAAACTACCAAACTGGAAAAATTCCAAAATGAGCTAGTTGGAATAGGTGGGAGGCCACCAACATCCATATGGATCAAGTTCTATAGCGCTTTGGTGTCTTGGTTACCAGAGCGTTGGTTTCCTTTCTTCTAGGGAAATTTTCAACTATTTTTCTTGTTGGGTTTAGCCTTTAGATCTTCCTCTTTAGCTCAAATTTTCTTCTATTTGGCCTTGGCTCTTATTTGAATATAAAATTTCTTTCCTTCATTCTTTTTAGTCTTTATTGAGTTCGTATTTTCTTTCTTGAGTGAAAAATCGACCCTTTCTCTCTCAGATTTGGTTTCCCTTTTTTGCAACTCTTTTCGATTATCTGTTTGATTAGAGGAAATCACATGAAAGATTGTTGATGACCGGATTATTGATTTCTTTATATTTTATTTATTACTCAATTCTTGAAGACTATAAAGTATGAATTTTTGGATCTCTTTTTCATTTTTGAGTTCTTGATTGAACATGTTATCTCCTAATTGTTTTCTTTCAATTCTCATCATTCTTGAGTGTGCTTTATTTGATTTCTTTTTGCCTCATAGTTCTGTGTATTAAACTTAGATCTCTTTCATCTAAAAGTTAAGAAGCGAAAATTTTGCATGTCTCCTTGCATACATAATCAAATGAAGAAACTTTTTAATTCATTAGGAAAAAATTTTTAGTTCATGTTTTGGAAAAAAATCTAGTTTTGCATGTGCATTTTAGTTTTCAGAAACATTTTCTTGGTAGTTTGGAATCTTATTGATCCCAGAAATTCAAAGTTGCATCATTTTCAGTGATTTCTTGTGATTAAGAGGAATATAACTCTTCTTTTTCCCATACATAGAATTCATCAAAAGAAAGAACCAGATATCATTCTTTTTCATTCTATTGGAATCGAGTCTCTCTCACATCATCAATTTCATCTTCGTGAACCCTTTGAGTTAAAATCCATTAAAATAAACCGTGTGCTAATAAAATCAATTAGAACATTTTTTGGTTTTAGCACACCAACAGTAGCACATGATTAGGGTATTTGGACTAGGTGAAGTGAGTAAATTGTCCAAGACTAATAAACAAACTGTAGAGCACTAAGGAGCATATAAATCCAACTTTCGTATAAGCATAGTTGGGAACCCCTTCTCACACAGTAGATAAAGACGAGGTCACGTGCAGGAGAGAAGTGGAGATTATCCCTCCAAATATTAACTAATCATAGTGGACATATCGTATATTGGGGATTGTTCTTGATAAACCACTGGTTTCATTTGGTCTCGGTGCTTTGTGAACTCCGAATCCATTCGGGGTCATCTGGAGTTCTACCAGTCCACTTTTATTCAGTCCTCTTGAAGAGATTCATACTTTGATATCAGTCACATACGTTTGGTCTCGACCGTCGACTATAGCCACCTGGAGGCTGACTATGAGTTGGTAACCTTAGTGGCCTTTCCTAGGTACCTATAGAGGTGACTATGGGGGGATTCCCACGGTACCTGGGAATGAAATCGTATTAAACTCTCAATACCCTTGAAGGGTGAGCCCATGAAAACAAGGGTTTATTGCATCGAGAAGGGATGTTACGTGGAGGTTGGGGTAAATTCTTCTCATTTCTTCACTGGAGGCTTGATATCTTGTCTTCGGAAGATCCTTGAAACTATTGTTGCTTGGCTGGTTGCTTTTAGTTGTATTATGAGTGTGTTTCTTTGAATTTCATAGTCGACCTTAGGATTGAATATTTCACAGTATGGAACCTGACACTCAGGAAACTCAACATAATCTTTCTTATGAAGCAATGATTGTAGATCAAACTTCTGAAATTGGGAGCGTCGCTCTTGGGAGTGGTCATCACGTTGAAGAACCAGTACCAACCTTCCTAGAAATATTTGCATCTTTTGTGAATCCTCCATTTACTGATCCACTTGGCCAACTAATCTTTGATCCACCATCCATGAGATACATTGATTCTTATTCTTCTTATATATTACCACCCAGTTCCACCACTACACCATCTTTTGGTGTGAACCTGTCATCATTTGGTTTTCCTGAAGGACTTGGGAATTCATATTTTTCTACAACTCTTGTAATTGATATTGTTGGTGCTTCATATTTTCTGGAAATGTCATCGACCACTTTCACATTCATCTCCTTTTTCACATGAGTTAGGTAATATTCCTGCTTCACTATTTCCACACATGCACACACCAAATACCTTACTTGGTCATTCCATTGGTCAAATGGCCAACAACCAATTCGTTCACACAACCAAGGTTACACAAGCCACTCAACCTCCATCTCATACATTTCATATTAGTACACCCTACATTGGAGGTCAATCTTCAATGGGAGGCCAACCTTCAGCTGGGGGGAAACCTTCAATTGCAGAACAAATGTTTACTGGGGGAAAACCTACATGGTTGCAACATCAACAATCCTGCGGGAAAGCCACTCTTGCAATTCCTTCTATCCCCAATACCACTGGATTGAACCCTAGACATCCATATCCAGGAGTTTCAAATCCTTTGTGGGCTCAACCCAATCTAGGGGGCATTCCTCTGCAAGGAACTATGCCCTATCAATCTGTCAACCCCACAATTTTGATGCAAAAGTCCCTTCCACCTCCATACATCGAGGGAACATCAAGTCAATTTCAGTACGTAGGAGGTCCATCCGCTCCATCATAGTATATGGGTGGAAAAAAATGACAATGAACTTACATGGGTGGAAAACCAGGGCAACCCTCGCATATGGGAGGGCCATCTAGTTTTTTAATCTTGCCACAACCTAGATATGTTCCTACTGGTCTTCCCATGAAATATGGTTATCACCAATATCCACATCCTAACCTACAATTATCATTCTTGGATATGTTATATCTTCTCGATATTTCATGTTTAACAAATGATCCATCCTTCATGCCCTATTTTTTCCCACCATCCTGAAATTCAACGGAAAACCCTGGGAAGATACTAACAAAGATGTTATGAATATCCATTTATGGCGTTCTTCCAAATCTTTGATGGACAATTCCAGTCATCTTATACATTTTCATAGAACACTTATAGGTGTGGTAGAAAAATGGTACATCAAACTGTCGCGTAACTCCTTTACCAACTTTAATTCTCTTTCCATGGATTTCCTAACGCATTTTCAATTGCCTATATGGTACGAGACCGGTACAAAACATTTGACCTCTCTCCAAAAATACTCTTCCACCCACATATCCGATCATATTCATGAATGGAGATGGTGGAGATGGTTGATTAAGGATCCCATTCTGAACCAACTCCTCTCGTATTGGTTTACAAAGTCGCTATTGCCTCCCATCACCCGCGATGTTTCTATGGGAAAAATATTTACTGAGGAGAAGGCTATCAGTTGTGTACAGTATTTGGACTTGGTTTACTCCAAGTCCGATACACTTTCGGATCTGATCCCTAATTGTCCTTGTCCATCATGTTGTCACATGAAGTTATTAAAGGTCACATGAAGTTGTTATGGGTCAATTCACCCTTAGATTTTTTATTTTTTATCATTAGTCTTGTTTAGTTTTACTTTTGATCTCGTCCTTATGGTTTTATTAGGTCTTAGCAAAAATAAATTAAGTTTGATGTTGGCTCATACATTTGGTTTATATATTCATCTCATAACAATATTAGACAACCATCACCATCATCCTTATTCCACCACTACCTTGACATGTCACCACTTCAATTATGCTCTTAAATCCCTCCACTTTGTCCCTCTACCCATTAGAAGGTAAAACCAAATTCATTTTAGTACGCTGCCATCTCATCAGGACATTTCGTAGTGCATATCAAGTACATCTTTCCTCATCACCATTAATGTACTTATGAGGCTTGTGTCAGTCGATCTCCTTGTTTTCATCATTCATGATTTGAAGGAAATAATCTTATATTTCAACATTTATGGTTTTCCTAACTGTTTTCTCAAGATTTCAAATTTGATCCTAGTTCGGTGCTGCAGAAACTGCTAAGTTCAGGCAGGCATAGTGGAATATACTTCCAACTAGATGGAAAAGGTGAATTGAAGGTTAGACATGTTGCAGGGGTTTCATCCAATCTGAAGCATATCAAATTTTAAGCCATAGTATCCAGGTACTCCTTGAGTTTTTTAAGCTATGTTGATGATCAGATTAAGGTTGTGCTTGCGTTTCCTCTCCTGGGTGCTATGAATTGATAATCTACATTACCAACCAACCCCCTTTACATTTGTTGTCACAAATTCTCATCCAAATACAGTGTTTTCGGCATCTTTTACTAAGATCAAGCAACCCTTGCTGTCAAAGACACGGTGCTTATCTTTTTCTTGGATTTTGTTGTTTGTACTGTAGATTCTGCTGTGAATCCCCTTTTTTAGCAATACAAACCTGTGCATCAACTCAACATCGTTATACTCATACCAAACAACCTGTACCATCTGATCACCTTTCAAAATCTCCATTTTTATTTCAATTCTAAAGTCTGCCTATGTTGGAAATTGAAATAGCCTTGCTGTTAAAGTTGTGATGATCTTGGAAATGATGGTGAAGGGTTATCTTAAATATTTTGCAGTTTCTTTCTACTTGCATATATTTTTTTCCTGAAGTGTTTTATTCCATTTATTAACCATCATATGCCCTTTCATAATCTCATAAGTCAAATAGGTAGAACGAATCTAAATCCTTAAAAGAAACAAGCTTTGAAAAATACCATCATTCCAAACGCTAAGACCTTTGTCCTTTGTTTGGCCTCTCACATATATCATATTGTTGTCTTATTTTTCCTCCTATAACAACACATGGATAGACCACAACATAATAATACTCACAACGATGGGGGCATAGTCAGGGCCAAACATTATGACATGCATCTATTTGTTGTTGAACCTCCGATCAAAGAGGTCTTCCAGAGGGTTGGATGTTTCAATTTTTATCAGAATATGTAGAGGGGTCACCCTGAGGTAGCCATACAGTTTTCCTTGAATTTTGATGGCACCAAAACTAAGGTGGGAACTCTTGAACTAGAGGTATCTAAAGAAACCATTGCAACAACTACTGAGATACCCAACAATGGTGAAATATGGTTTAAATCCATGAATTTAAATGCAACCTTCTCTAAAGAGTTCCTTAAACTAGAATTCCAGGGAGATAACATATCAAAGGGAGTGCCTAGGATCCACTTGGTTGAGGAATTTGAATAAAT
>JASDQU011442822.1:3988-27378 GCA_032191745.1 Picea mariana | reverse complement strand
CCTTATTTTCCGAAGGTTGAAGTAGATCCTCCGTTGAGTTGTTGTCTCCTTGCTATCGCTGCTCCTTCCACAAAGCTTCCCTGCAAACAAGACAAAAACGTACATGCATGCTACTGATCTACTAGGGGGTTAGAAATAAGACATAAATCAGATAATGAAGATGAGATTCACGTGTTTCGGGACGGGAAAAGTATCTTTTTCATTACCAACAATATAAATCAACTTACAAAGCTTTTTGAGGCCGGTCACCGTTCCACGATCCTGATCCTGGGCTCTTCCTCTTCTTTCTGTCCTCCAACTGCTGCTGCAAGTATTTCTCCTAAAGCTTCAGGCAAAGTTGACGAGTTTGGACAGAAATGGCTTGGCAATTTGGCAGAGTTTCTTTGCTATGATTTTCCTCCTTTGACTAGTACCCCTACCCCTCCTTTTATAGGTTAGGAAGAGCTAGGGTTTTAGTCGAACTCTCGGCCATGCATGGCGGAGAGTTTCAGTTAACTGACAAAAAGCACCGAGTCTCGGCGGAAACTTTCCTGATTTTTTGCATTGTTAGGTACTCGCGGGCTGTTTTAGGCTAGCCCGCGGATACCCGCGTGCAGTAAAAGGACAGCAGGCGGATGCCCGCGCCCAGTGAGAAGTTAGGGCGCGGGTTACTTGTTTTGAAGGGTTTTTTGAGGAGTTACTCAACATGGATTTGGCTAAGAAGAGGCATGATTTGGCCTGATGCCAGGTAAGCAGGGATAGTGCAATTTAGGGTTATAACAGAGAGATATAAAGGTCATCTCCTAGCCTTGATTTGATAATGCTTCAGAATGAGACCCAAGGGTTTTTGTTTAGTTTTAAGTGTGCCACTTTATGTTTTTCAACTCCCTTTACCCAGCATAGCCCTACTACCAGCAGGCCTGTTCAGTACCCCGATGGTTTTACCTTAGTACCATACAAGCATGGCTCTGCAAGGAAAGCAAGGATGATTCATTCAAGGTTGAGTGTAGAAATGTAGGAGGAAGATGTACTTGAGAGTAAAAACAATTCAACATAGGACTTAAATGATCCTTGATAAAAAGAACATGAAGAGATTAGCCCATACCTCTAATTACCTTAACTGAAAATGATGTTAATCACAGGACAAAGATCATATTACCTTAGCATCAGTACCAGATTGGTAACTGGTATCAAAACTTGTTTCTGCAGTACTGAAATAGGACAGTAATGAAACAGGGCAGTACTGGAACAGAGTAGAGGGAAAAAACAGAGTGTTAGGATGAATGAATTCCATACGAGGATATGTATACGAGGGATTGCATAAATTCATGGTAGGTAGTGTGCAATAATTGAGAGTAATCATATGTTTATTTCATAATTAGTTTAATTCCTTAGTAAAACGAAAAAAAAAAAATGTTGAGTTTATATGTCATATTGCTTGAAGCATTTAAATCGAGTAGGAAAAATTGAATACATGATTAGAGCTACCATCACCTTATTACCAGTGCAATATCACCTGAGTACCAGATGGACACAGGGTTGTGCTTCTAAAAATTTTGTAGACTACACCTTGTAGAAGTAGTTGGTGTTTTTTGGTGTTTCAGAAGAGGACCTATGATATGATTCAACTGAAAAACCATGTATATGGAACAAATACCAACACTAGATGTAGGAACTCTGGGTTTGCATCAGAATAATGCAAAATAATTTGGTGACTGGGCTCCAAGCTCTGTGAGAAGAGGGTATTCTGTAATTGGATGACCATATGTTGAGATTTTAGAAGCCTCCTCTTTTGGGACCAGGTTGATCACTTCTCCTGTTGGCACTTCCTTTTTATTACGAAAATAATATTCCTAACTACTACTCTATCAACAACCACTCCCCCATGCTTGAGGTTCTGCATGGCCTCATGAAAATAATGTGAGACACTAAAAAAAATAATTGCTTAGAGGGTTGTGATCATCGGGATTTCCCATAGCAAATCCATCTTCCATTTTCATCATGATTTCCACAGAATTCAAAATATCCATCCTAATAGTTTTCTCAAAATAAGTGGATTCTTTGACTTTTGAAGGCTCGTCTTGCAGGAAAGATTGAAGACATTGAGAATCCTACAGATTTTCTGATTGAAAGCACACCAATTCATCCTCAAAAGATATTTTCCAAATGATTAATCTAGATCATCAATTGTCATGTTATAAGTGTGCATTGGGGAAGACTAGATTGTATAACAGATGTGGCAATTTGTATCTGGAAAAGAGCTCACTTGCATGCGAATGATATTTCCAATTGTTTGGTCTTCTCAAAATTTGTAATATTCAAGTCAGATGCATTTTCAGAAATCAAATATACATGCATGTACCTTCACATTCTCCAAAGATTTAGCTGTTGTCACATTTGAAAACGAAACAAAGTCATCAAGTTCTCCAAATGAGCATGCACAGGTGCTTTTGTTGATGATGGAATTGCAAGTTGTGGAGAAGGAACACCATAGAATGCAGCAACACTATCGACTTCTGGAAACAACACATTACTTGCAATAGATAAAGCACCACCCTTGCAAAAAACAACTGTTACTCTAGCCATTTTCCTTTAGCCACTTCATGGATTCTGCAATATATTTAACAACGTGCCAATCAAGACCATCCATTAAAGAGGTAGAGTTTGTTTCATCAACAATAATGACAATCGAAACCATATGTAAAAATGCCACATTCTGTTGCAATTGCTCTTGTTGTGTTAATATTGTCGCCAACAACCATTCTTACTGTAATACCTGCCATTCTACAGACTTCAACAACTTATTTGACACCAAGATGCACATGATCCTTGATGCACATGATCCTTGATGCCAACAATGATAATACATGTATAACCATTTATATGGATGGTTTCATTCTTTGAATCCAAATTATCTTCCAAGTCTATAAAAGAAAGACAGAGAGTTCGAAAAGAAAATTCCCAAAGTAAATGAAATTTAAACCCACGGTGAAACCATACTACTGCAATCACTCAAAATGATTCCTAAATATGATGATGAATCCAAAATGAAACAATTCACATGAGAATTAGAAAATTTCAAAGGCGTTTGATCCACCACTCTCGATATCCTTTCTTCTCAGCCCCATCCTATCCATTTCCATTTCCTTTGTGCAAAATTAAAAAAATCAACACCATTTGTTCACCAGGAATCTAATGTACTCAAAGCTCCAGTGACTAGGAAGACCCTAGTTTCCATCTCTGCACATCGGATGACATGGTACGATCCTTATCAATGGATGTCCAACATCCAAGACCCTACTCTCACTCACCATTTTCAAGGTGAAAATAGTTACACTGAAGCTTTCATGGTAGACACCATAGAACTACAACAACAATTGTAGACCGAGATATAGTCCAGAATGCCTCTAGTGATCTCAACTCCCTCAGAGCATTGGGGTACCTTGTTATATTACCAGCACATTCTTGAAGGAAAGGAATATCTAGTTCTATGTAGGAGAGTGGAAAGACAACCTGGTTTAGTCGCATCATCCCATTATTATCTTAGGAGTTGTTACAGGGATGAATTTTTGCTTGATTGGAATGAGATTACAGAACAACTTGGTTATGTTCATGTGGGTATGTTTTGGAATTCAAGAATATCATCAGAGGTCTATTTGATGCGTTAATCTAATATGAGAGTTTGGCTACAAAGGATACAAGAAAAGGAGTCTGGTGTGAAATAGGTTGTGGAACATCATTATGGTTTCTTTTACATTCTAACCAATGCCCCTAATCAATTGGCTTGATGTAGTGTTTGGAATATAGCCTCAAATAAATGGCAAAGTGTGGTCCAAGTGGCTAGAAATGTCACAATTGAGGATATGGATATGTTTGATAAGTACTTGGTGTTATTTCTTCATAAGGGAGGAATTCCAGTAATTTGTCCATTTCCTATGCCTCTACAAATTGACTTGAATGATGGAATGCATCTTGACAACCTTACTCCATGGTTCCTACCAATGTTGGGTAACATGTGCATTGTTGTTCCTAGATCGAATCATGATTTCAAGTATTATATTTTCCATGCAGTGATCTCGAAGAGATTCAGCAACAAATCCATCAATGATATTTAGAAGATCACTACAAATACATGTTGTTGATCCTCAACATACATTCATCAATTGATCAAACCAAATGCAATAAGTGAACAGTAATAACAATCATTCAAAAGAAAACATTGAATGAAATTTCAACTTAAATTCCCCCACAATAACAACAAGGGTCATAACTTCTCCTGCACTCACATATCTTCTTGGAGCTCATCTTGTACTTCTTGTAGCTCTCTATCAAGACCCTCTTCTTGAAATTCAACATCCAATGTTTGGGGTTCTGGAAATAGTGTATGGGATGCTATGAAAGTTCTCTTACCATATCTCAAGATGATATCCAAAATCACATAGACACACAGAAAGGAATTTACTGAATAGTTCCAACATTTGAGAAACAATAATCTTGGCAACTCTGTTTCCAATTCATGGTTGATGACAATATTACAAAAAAAATTGGATTTATGAGGTTGCAAGTGGGATCCCAAAATGTATGTATTGTTGTTGCAAACCAATAGATTGTAACTACACTATATGATGTTCAAATGTATGTCAAATTCTCTAGGATTTTCATTATTATCTACAAAATGGACAAGACACTTGATCTCATATATGCATACTGAACAATTTCCTTTGAGCCTGGAATATTAACATGCCTTCTCTATTGTTGATCTTGCCCCTATAGCCCTTCATACACAACTTACAAGTTTTCACAGTAGAGAGAAGGGTTCACTTCTTCAACCCTTCACAACCATCAGTTAAGCAAAATATTGAATGGTGAAGGGTTTTATGGAAGAAAAATTAAAAACAAAAGGGACACATGTGGGGTTATAAGTGGGTATTGGTGGGATTACGAAAAGAAGTGGCAAGAAAAAGTGGTAGAATAACAAGATTGAAATGTTGTCTTTACAATAAATTTCTTCATTTTCAATAGAAGGATCAGAAAAATTCTTACCTCAAGTCACCCTTGGAGTTGATAATTACATATCTAAATTCTGAGTTACTTTTGCAGGAACTTGAGCTTTGAAGACCATATGGAAAATCTGAGTGTGCATGACCGGATTTGAAGAATGCATTTGGGTTGCTGGGACACTATTGATATATTGCTTGTATGCAGTCCTGGTACCAAAAAAAATCATGCTTCTTCCTTTGGGATGTTTTCTAGAAGGAAACCTGCTATAAGAACAAAGATCGGGCATGGGAACAATGACCTCCTTCTTTCCAACAAGCTTCCTTTTCAACTGTCTTATTCGAAAAAAATAAAAGAACTATTGCACTATATTTTAAACTGAACCACTAACTATATGCAACTATTTATTCATTGTCCTACCCTACTTGAGAAAATAGCAAGATTTTTTTCAAGTATAGGAAAAATTCCAGTGAAGCCATGTGTGTAACAAGGTTAGAAATATATCCATACTCGGGTTTAAAAGATAAATTTTAATGCATACTGGAGTATGAAGGACCAATTGCTTTAATGATGAGATCAAACAATAATGAAAAGTAACAGAGTAGTGTGGCCTGACAACTAATTGGAACCATCTTTCAATAGGATCAATATATTCTTGTTTCCCTTCTTTGATTCGGTCACACAACTTGTCCTCCTTTTCCATGCCATGCAGAGCATTTTCTTCGAGATGATTAATCTCTGAGGTACATACAGGATCTGTTGAGAGACATGCTAAGAACTCCTCAATCTCAAGTTCCAATGGTTTCTCTTTATTGCATTCTATCCATGATTCTTGAGTCTCCTCAACAAATTGACAATAGGTATCCAAAGGGACTTATAAATCTTGTTGTGGAGAGACAACTAAATTCTTGGCTACTGTCAAGATATGCTCTTCCTGAGAGGTGGATATTCAAGTTGCTGCTAGAATGCGAGAAAGTTCTTGGAGGAACATTCTTCAAGCTCTTGATCATACTTGAATTAATCTAGCTGGTTGATGATCCCTATCTCGCAACACGACTTAGTACTCAGGGGTTCTTACAGCACCCCAAAAATGATTTATCATCAAAGATTTGAATATTAAAACTAAGAAATTAAAACTATTTGCAAAAATAAAACACACCAAACTTGAACTCCTTGCATTACTGGGACCCTGCTATCACCAAGTTATCGGTTCACACAAGTTAGCCCATCCTGAAAGCACAATTTTGCATAAAAGAAGGAAAAACACACTTGCATCAAAAGAAGAGAAGACAACCTAACTTTGGAGAAACCCACCAACGTGGATGCATGGGCTCTTCCCACATGTCTTACCATCTTCTCTCTTCCCTTAGGTCATCCATAAAACCAATCCAAAACCATTAAATCAATCTAATTCAAATACTACCAATTATCGTTTACAACTCCCGGGCAACGACACCAAAATGTTGGTGTATAAATATGTTCAATATATATCTTACACTCATTTAAATGTCAATACGGGATTCGTAATCAGTAGAGTTGATGCACTATATGTGCCGATAATAGATAGGTTCCCATGTCTGATGAGTATAGCATAAATAAGAAACAATCAATACCAATACTTTGTTTTACAACTTTTTAATCTATCTTCCTCACACAACTTAAAGATTAGAAAAAAAAACTCATAAACATAATCCAACAAGCATGTGATCTAAAGGTTTTTTCTCAAGTAATGAATATGTCCATTCAAAGGCTCATGAAATAAAAGATATGGACTTTGAATCTGTCCCCTGTAGCAACTAAACTAATCAACAATTAACACTCTATTTTAGGATATCCAAATTCTTCACACAACTTCAAAATTAGCAAAGAAAAATGATAAGAAAACTTCTCAAGCATAACAATCAATCAAAGGATTCTATCTTAAGGAAATATTCTATTCGTTCTAGGCTCATGAATTAAAGAGATGAATTTGAGAAGCTTGTCTCCTGTAGCAATCGAAACAGTAAAGAGCAATCAACTCCAATCACTCTTGAAATCAAAATCAATTCCAGCTTCATGCAATTCAAACAAACCAGTACAAGGAATAGTCAACATAACTGAGAGACTTCTTTATGGAGCATGAAGATGAGATATAAAGTCTTATGGTTCCTGTGCATACTGAAAATACTACAAATATAAACTCAAACTTTCATTTTCTTAGCAATCCCATACTTCAAACGATTAAATCGCAACCTACAATATTAGAAAAGGAAAATATCTATTTGATCTAGTATCTAATTGTTCACACCAATTCAGAAACAAATAACTCAATGCTGAACTCTGTGAAATGGATTAAAAATCATTAACAACACACTACTGTAAAACACTCACACAAATAGAATTACATTCACAGAATAATTACAAATGATCTTACCTTGGTTGGATCGATGGGCCCTTGTCGTGCCAACAAGGAAGCTCAAAGAAACTTACAGCACAATAAACTTTACAAAACACATGGAATTGATGAATTTAACTTTATATTGATTCTTGAGAAAGTATGTTTACAGAGATAATATGTTCAGAAATCCAATCTGCAACTTAACAATTCCTCCCCCTTTTGGCTTAGCCATCACTCAATTTATATGATTTTTACATTACAATTTTGGATCTAGACAATCCAATCCAAATCAAAACCATTGTCCATCAATGGAGGTCAAGTAAAACCATTAGCTAACCAAGGAAATGCAGTTCCCACAAATCTGGGCATGATCTTAGAATTTCTGGAAAATTGGCAAAGATTGAGGATGGATCATTCCCCTTGAGATGGGGGTCCACACGTGTGATTTATGGAGATTATGGCTCATGAGTATGAATTAAAACACCGCTCTGGACAAAACTGATGTCCCCAAATTTTGATATTCATCGTCATTGGCCCGAAAATCGAGGTGAAAATCCAGTACCGGAATGCTTGTACCGAAATCGTATAGGTAGCTTTTTAGTACTGGAATACAGACAATACACTGGTACCAGAATAGCATAGGCTGGTACCGGAATAGAACAGGGCAGTACCGAATCAATTTTATGCAGTTTTGTTGGTACCGGATCAATGCTTCTTAAGATCAAATGATTAGGATCATGCAAAATCAACTATTTTAATCAAATTAGCTCAAGAAAATAAAACAAAACATGTATTAACCATAAGTTACCTCTCTATGCACATGAACAAGGTCATTAAGTGTATCTATGGAGGTAATGATCAAGTTTATACTCATAACATAGGTAAAATGGGCTCGGATAGAGGATAATAGAGGGTATTAGAAGTGTCAAAATGGAGATTCAACAACATGCATGCTTGTTGGATATTACTGTGCATGTCATTAATTCTCTTATATTATGCATCTTTAATAAATGAAGAATGTATAACTATGAGAAATAAGTTGAGGGTGGGCTTGCAGTAGCATACCCCGACCTATGGCTGTCTAGGTATGTTACAATCACTGTCAGTTCCCCTGATATCATTAGTTACCATCGCATGGAAAAGCTGCTAAAAAAAGATCATTCTGGCATTATTTCCCAACTCCATGCCATACAAGAAATTGAGACTCCCTTTGTGCCACAGGACCTCCAATCCATCCTCTCTAAACATCAAGTGGTTTTTTCCACTCGTCGGGGACTACCTCCTTCCCATGTTGTTCATGATCATTCCATTCCCCTTGTCCCAGGAAGCCTTCCTCCCAATATTCGTCCCTATCGTCACCCCTTTTCCCAAAAAATGAAATTGAGAAAATGGTTCAAGAAATGCTTAATGTAGGTGTTATCCACCCTAGTATGAGCCCCTACTCTTCGCTTTTGGTCATGGGCCTTAAGAAAGAAGGTTCTTGGCACATGTGTCCTGACTTCCGCACCCTCAACAATCTCACCATTAAAGAAAAATTTCCCATTCCTGTCATTGATGACCTCTTTGATGAATTGATTGGTGCCTAGTTATTTACTAAACTTGATCTTCATTCTGGCTACCACCAGATCTGTATGAAAGAGGAAGAAATTCCTAAGACTTCCTTTAAAACTCATAAGGGCCACTATGATTTTTTGGTCATGCCCTTTGGCTTGTGTAATGCTCCCTCCACTTTCCAATGCCTCATTAATCATGTCTTCCATCCTTTTCTCTGTCATTTTGTCTTAGTTTTATTTGATGATATCCTCATATATAGAAAAACCCGGACATACCATCTTGCTCATGTGGATTGAGTTCTCCATCTACTCTCTTAGAACCGACTTTTCCTAAAACAATATAAATGTTCTTTTGGTGCCTCGAAAGTCGAGTACTTGGGTCATCTTGTTGGCAAGGCTAGCGTCAAGGCGGATCCTAAAAAGATTGAAGTTATGAAAGACTGGCCTAACCCAAATACTCTCAAAATATTGTGTGGATTTCTGGGCTTAACGCGTTATTATCGCAAGTTTGTTAAGAATTATGGAAAGATTGTGACACCTCTCACTACAATCCTTAAAAATATTTCTTTCACTTGGACTCCAGCAACTACTCAGGATTTTAAAACTTTGAATATGGCCATGTGCACCACTCTAGTCCTAGCCCTTCCTGATTTCACAAAGACCTTTGTCCTAGAATGTGATTCTTCATGGAAATGAATTGGTGTTTTCCTTATGCAAGAGGGTTGTCCTTTGGACTTTACAAGCAAACAATTGTCTAAACAAAATTTGGGAAAATCAATCTATGAAAAGGAAATGTTGGCTATTATGCATGTCATTGATCTACGGATCCCTTATCTATTGGGGCAACTCTTCCAAATTAAGACAGATCATCAAAACCTCAAGTATTTTCTGAAACAATGCATTTCCTCCCCATAGCAAAAAAAATGGGTGACTAAGATATTTGGATATGATTATGAGATCATTTACAAAAAAGGAAAAGAAAATGTGGTTGCGGATGCACTTTCCAGAAAACATGAAGATGAAGGGTCCCTTTTTTCTCTCTCCTTCATTGAACCATATTGGCTCCAAGTTTTTCACCAGGAATGGCTACATGATCCCAAAAGTTCACATCTGATACAAAAATTACAGTCCAATTCTCCAGCTTCCCTAGAGTACTCTTGGCTCGATGATGAGCTTTGATACAAAGGCCATTTGTATTTAAGTAAATAGTCAAAACTTAAATCCATAGTACTTTATGAGCTTCATTCTACACCCACAACTGGGCACTCCCGGTGTAGCAAAACCTATGACAGGTTCAAATGTTCTTTTTTTTGGGATGGTATGAAATATGATGTTCGTAATTTTGTGCCTAAATGTGATGTGTGTCAACGCAATAAGGGAGAAACAGTCAAATCTCCTGGCACACTATAACCGCATCTGATTCCACCTACTATTTGTCAGGATATCTCTATGGATTTTATTGTAGGATTACCTAAATCAGGAAATATATCAGTCATCATGATGGTAGTTGATTGTCTTTCCAAGTATGCTCATTTATGTTCTCTTCAACACCCATTTACAACATCCATTGTGGCTCAACATTTCATGGATCAGGTCTTGAAGCTTCATGGCATGTCGCATTCTATTGTTTATTATCCCAACCCAACTTTCAACATTTTTTTTTGGCAAGAACTGTTCAAGCTACATGGCACCCGATTTCATCTCAACACAAATTATCATCCCCAGAGTGATGGTCAAATTGAAGTTGTCAACAAGTGTTTGGAAACATATTTGAGGTGTTTTTCCTCGGAAAATAAAAATCAGTGGGCTCAATGGTTACCACTAGTTTAACGGTGGTACAACACTTCATACCATACAAATACCCACATGACTCCTTTTAAAGAGGTATATGGACAAAATCCACCTTTAGTTCTCTCATAGTTTCTAGGTGTCTCGAAGGTCTAGGCGGTTGACCAAACGCTTACAGTTTGAGAGCCTATTCTCTGTACCCTCAAAGAGAATTTGGTCATGGCCCAGAATCGCATGAAGCAACAAGAAAATCAAGGTCTCTTTGAATGTCAATTTTCAGAAGGGGATCACGTGTTTCTTATACTACAACCTTACAAGAAAAATTCCCTCAAGGCTGACCATTGTCAGAAACTGGCACCCAAATTTTGTGGTCCTTGTACCGTTATCAAGCGTGTGGGACAGGTGGCCTATCATTTAGATTTTCCGAGTAATTCTAAGCTACATCCTGAGTTTCATATTTCCTACTTAAAGAAGGTGATTGGAACTAAGTGACAAACTCAAACCAACCTTGCCGAGTTGGACGAAGAAGGCTCCATTTGGGTACAACCACAACCAATTTTGGACCAATGTGAGAATCGTCTGCATCAATGAACCATCAAGGAAGTGTTAGTCCAGTGGAAAGATACAACCCCAACAAATGTCACTTGGAAACCAACTACCATTCTGCAGGAATTTCCACATCTCAATCCTTGAGGACAAGGTTGTTTTTAAGGGGGAGGACATGTTAGGGACCTAACCCCTCACGTAGGTAGAATAATATATTCTGATGTAATAAAGGTCAACATTAATAAGGCCTAGAAATAAGGAAGAATCAGTTGAATGTAAGAAGACCTAATAGAAGCTTTCGCTTCTAGAAGGATATTCCTCTAGATGGTTCTTGTTGGCACAAGGACAGACCCAGGGTTCAATGCTACAATAGCACAGCAACAAAACCTTAACTACCAGCCCTTTCAGCAACACCTTAGAAGTAGATGAAGTCTCACCCAAGGTAGAGGCAGAAGTGGTTGCGGGACTCCAATGTCTACAAACTTTGTCGG
Organism: Picea mariana; assembly: GCA_032191745.1. Classification (NCBI taxonomy): domain Eukaryota; kingdom Viridiplantae; phylum Streptophyta; class Pinopsida; order Pinales; family Pinaceae; genus Picea; species Picea mariana. The sequence continues at coordinate 15,646 of JASDQU011442822.1, read as the reverse complement.
GACACAGATCTGTGATTCTAATAAAGGAACTCATTAGTTAACATTCATCGATATTCAGTTCTTATTCACAGCACAATTAAACCCTAATCAAAGTACAACGCAGTGGTCAACCAGATCTGGCATCTAGAATCACTTAGCACAACGAAACAGATCAGATCTAGCAGATTCAAGCACTAATCACATGTATATAAGTTAGATCTAACATCCATCCATATTATTAGGCACTAAGCATCGAAAAATCATTCATCTAGGTTAAATCACTAAGAAAGTAAACATATAAAGACATCAATACATCACATAGAGAAAAGAAACACAAAATGTATGCAGTTCACCCCCACCCTGGGGCTACATCCACCAACTCTTTGTCTTATTTATTAGATTCTTCAATAGGTTACATGCACAGAGCCTCAAAAACACTACTCCGCATAGGACATGAGATCTGTGTAGCTCACTAGATCCTCCTTCCTTGAGTAGATCTAAGCACGCAGCCTTCTACAGTCTCTTATAATGACTTGCACTTAGCTATGCAAGTCTCACATAGTATGCACCAAAGAACTTACAGATCCTTATCACACAGATCCAACTCTAGCACTCAACCATTCATGCTCACTACATCATCTTAGGATCTATTTATACATACAAAATAGGCCTAAGCATGGGTGAACCCATGGGCTGGCATTCTTATACCCGTTACATAATCCCAAATCCCAAAAAGGTCCCTAAAAGGGGACGAGATCCCGTGATATCCACTTCATCTTGTGCTCCTCCTTCAACAGCCTATCGAAGTCCCAAAATTAGGTCAAACATGACCAAGAATCCTAAAAACTTGGTCAAGGGCCAACAGGCCCCCAACACTCACCTGTGACTCGTCTCGAGTCACTCTGATATGACTAGTTCATCTTCAAAATCCTTGAGCTTGGATAAAGATACTTCGACTTGTTGTTGTGCTATGGCCTCCTGTTCAGTGAATGCTTGTATGACTGCTTCATTGATAGGTCCTTTGAGGCATTGTTCAGATGCAGTGACAACTTGCTCCAATTCCACTCCTCGACCTTCAATTTATATGAAGAGATGGTAAGCCTTGTTCTGTACAGGTTGGAGCCTTTGATTTACTTCCATAACTCTGCTCTGAATAGTATGGACCTACTAATGGGAAATGCACTGCTCTTGGGATCGCTTCATTCTTTCCACAACTGACAAGGGCTTCAATTGTGCCTTTATTGTCTCTACTTGATACTTCGCTTCCTAGAGATGTGACTACAATGCCTTCAATTCAGGATCCTCAGTGAGTTGTTCATACGTTTGGGCACTATGATCACTTAGTTGCTTACATTCCAGGACAAGGACATCTATTCTTTCAACTATGCTTCGAGCAGTTGCTTCCATTTGGTCCCTTACATCCTGCAGGGTGTCAGGTACAATGTGGAGCTCTAAATCTGTTATTCATTGTTGTAGCTATTGGACAACTTTTGTGAGCTGCTCTACTTGATGTGTGACTTGGTATTCATCTTGTAACTCTAATCCTGTCACAGAGCGAAGGGCTCTTTTTACTGTTTCTTTGAATTCGAGTTGCTCTGTGAGAAACTATTCTTTCTCTTGTTGCATCTGTGATTTCTCCACTTCAAACTTGGCCTGGAGAGAAACCTTCTCTTGTTCTGCAATTCTATGTTGTTCTACAATTTCTCCTTGTACTTGCTTAAAGGTATGGGTAGCTTGTTCTGCCTCTTCTTGTGTGTGACGAAGACGAGCTTCGACCGCATCAGTTAATTGACAGAGTTGGGCTAGATCATCTCCCCACTCTATTTCTCCTAATGGAAAGGGTGTAGTGGACACTGTGCAGCTGGAGTGAAGGGCCTCCTGTACCCCTCAAAACTCAAACTTAAGTTTCTCATACATTTCCTCCTGCTTAGCTTCTTGTTTCTCCATGATTTCCAGCGAAGCATCGTTGAGGGCTACTATGATGAACTCGAAGTCATCAGTAGTAAGCACAATCTTCATCTTGGTCATGGTGGCTCTCAATTTCTTTTGGGAAGAAGGTTTCAAGGGAGAATCCTTTCTCTTCTTAAGGGAATCAGTCTCATCTCTCGGTGGTGTTACTTTTGCTTGCTTCTGTTTAGATCCTGTGTCATTTATTTATTCCTCCTCACCCCCTCAATTAGGTGATACTGAAGCAGTATTTCTTGAGGTGTTGCTTAGGTCTTGGACCTCTTCGATCTTCTTCATTTTTTTGGGTTCGGGTGTGTCATGCATAGTTTCTGGGTTGTCGAGGTTGGACATCTCTACAGGGTCTACTGGAGTAAGGAGGTTTGTCGACCAGTCCTTAATGATCTCCTCAATATCCTCTTCCATGATCTTGTAGTTCGACTACAGTTGCACCTTATGTTCATTAGCCCGCACTGTAAGGTAGATGAAGTGTCGATCTGCATAGAAATTCATCAAGGTCAGAATATCTGTAAGGTGTTTGGAGTCATGCGAGGTTTTGCTTCTATGGATCTCTTCAGCTGAAGGTAGTAGGTGTGAAAAACAATGTTCGACTACCATTGTTTTTTCATATCGCTTGAGTACCATAGGGTAGTGAACTTCGTAGCAAGCGGCTCAAACGGTTCAATATTTGGGAAGGTCACACCTTCCAACATCTCCCAGGAAACAAAGATGATGAGGATAAGGAGATAGCTGAAGTGCAACTCATAGCCCTGATCTTGTGCTTTGCGACAGTCTAGCTCCAGCTGATTCACCAGGTATTTCACCGAGTTCATCTGCAAACCTTCTACACACTTTCCTGCAAGGTCAACAACAAAGATTGTGACCTATGTAGGTATGTTCTTCCTTACTAACTTTCCTACAATTAATTGAAAAGCGAGGCACACTGCGCCATTCTGGATGGAGGCTACCTTGTAGCCTCGTGTTCCCTTTTCGACATCACCATATGTATCCTTGATTTTTTGTGCTAGTGCACGATCTGTGGCTTTTCCTGGATAGAACTCCTATGGATTGAGTCCTTTCATATTCAATCCCGTGATCCTATGGATCAACATCAGGTCGACTATGATACAACGGTCTAGCCATAAGTATCTTCCATGGTAACATTAAAGTACTAACTTGACACAGGAATTGACTTCTTGGTGTCATCCAAAGTGTGTAATTTTCATGACCTTAACAAAGTGGACTGCATGAGGTTCATCGTCCACAACTAAGGGATTATCTTTGAGTCCTTGCCCATTGTCTGGGTTGGGTATTTATATGGGGCAATCATACTATATTTTTTTTGATCTTTGAGGTTGAAGTCACTAAACTTTAATGTTGTGATCTTATCCTGGTGTTCTCAAACTACACATATCCCCTTCAGCAGGTACGCAGTAACCATGGTGTACTCGAATTCTCTTGGTACACTATCTCGACTCACTGCCCCAGCTAGAGGTGGGATGTAATCCAACAATATGGTCGGGATCAGCTTCGCATTTGCTAGGTCATCTCTGTGTTTGGTTCTCCTTTCAGCTGATGGTCAGAATGATCTAGCTCCACGAGCAGTCGATGGAGAGGCTTGTAGTCCTCTCATTGATGATGCTTGAATACTTCCATACATCACTCTTTCAAGCATTACTCTTTCAATCATTAGGTCAATAATAACTTCTTCGACAAATTTCTCTACAACACTAAGCTCGTCCAACATGCACACTCGCGGTTGAATATCCCGGGTTCGAAGAGTAATTTCTTAATAGAACGGAGTAGATGGCAAAGCGCGATGATCACTGTGTGAACTCAACTAGTCTGCAGACTCAGATTCATGGTTAGCAAAAGTGTTCTCGTTACATGGCACGACGGGATAAATAGATAACTTGACAACGGATCTCTTGCAATGGTTGAGAAGCCTTCATTAACTCAGTTATGTCCAATATGGCATGGTCCCAATGGTCTGCTGGAAAACTTTCTGATCATAAATTCCTTTCTACCCATTTGGGTTGTTGGTTGAACGGTTATACTATTCCAATGGCTATATTTCTTCGCCATTGCAAAGTTCCATGTGACGTTGTTCTAATATTCTAACAAAGTTCCAATTTTGCAAATTTTCCTTTTGTGAAGTTCCCTCAGGAACCTTCTATAACTTTTCAATATTAGCTCTCTTCTTACTTATTTTTCTATCCTTCTTTCCAGTGAGCTTCGTCTCAGAATTCCTTTTTCTATTCTGATTCTTATCTTCTTTCGGCAGAGGAACTTCGCGTTGTTGAGGTTACTTCCTAGAAATCAAGGGTAATACTTCATCTGTACCTAGAATAGGTACTTCAGTCTTTTGTGGGTCTTCGAATGTTCTTCCAACTTCGACATCCAAATCTCTGGTTGGAAATAGCTTCGCCTAGTTCTCTTGTTCTTCAATCAAGTGTGCAATCCTCCTAGTCATGAAATCTTTTAACTCTTGCATCTTCTTCTCTAAGATTTCTTCTTCTTTCCTTCTGGCCTGATCTTCTTCAATCCACGATTTTCCTAATAACATAGAAAATGGAGCATTGTTCTCAATAAATTTAATAACTTCAAATTCTTCCTCTGTCGAAGTTCGATGAACACTCATAGATATCCTGGTAAGTCTTCCACATAGGGTTATCAACTTTCCTCTAAATAATCATATTCCTCCTAATGAAGGAATCATAGCAGGCTTTCCTAGAATTTCCCAAGTTATTTCGATCGTGATATTCACCTATGTTTCCTCATCCGGAACACATTCAATGTCAAAGTCTCCCATTCTTGCTTCAATGCATTATTTTTCTTTAAATATCTCTGATAAAATGATATGTCGGTGGTCATTCAAGGTTTCTTTCATCTGTAGCAATACTTTTTCTGATTATTTCTGGGGTTCTGTCATGATCTCAGTTTCTAGATATTTCTCGTGGTCTTCTTGTCTCATATTCATCCTTTCAACCTTAGCAATCATTCTAGGGAAATCAAAAACTTCATTGTCGAGAGCTTTATAACAGAGGCAACTAGGTCTTCTACCAGGGCATTCCTTAGCCAGATGTCCTAGTCATCTGCAACTATAACAAAGGGTTAATCCTCTCCTTCTTTTAAATGATCCCCAGGCTTTCCTGTACTATGCACTAGGATCATGGTAGCTAACCTGCAAAAAATTATTTATAGGGTCCTCCATCCATTCGTTAGTCCAAACATTCTTTCTATGCATAGGTATAACATATCCTTCATTATTCTTATCATATCTATTCATATCAAATATTCTTTCTTCTATCAGTGCCCTAGTTTTCAAGCTAGGACAAATATCATCAAGCATACCTAGATCCATACTTTAGAAACAAAAATTTCCACTAATCTTATCTTCAACAGAGTACAAAGCTTCCAGATCTTAAAATGTTTCACTATTCTTACCTTTATCAGAGCACAAAGCATTCAGATATTACCTCTTTTCTTCATATTGGAGTTCTTTATATAGCAAAGAGCTTCACAAATCAAGTAGAATACTACACACTAGAGAGACAGATCTATGCACAAAGATTTCACAATTTCAAGTTAGGTCTTTGCACAAAGCTTCTTTTTCCTCAGTTCCCAGCAATCACAATTTCAGGTCCAGGCAATGGAACCATTTTTTGGCATAGAGGAAAACCCAGGTTTCAACTCTACGACAACGCACCAACAAAACCCTAACTATCGACCCTTTCAGAAACACCTGTGAAGCAGATGAAGTCTCACCTGAGGTACATGCAGGGGTGGTTGCAGGACTCCAGTGTCTGCAAACTTAGTTGGGACACAGATCTGTTATTCTAATCAAGGCACTCAATAATTAACATTCATTGATATTTAGTTCTTAGTTACAGTGCAGTTAAATCCTAATCACAGTACAACATAGTGGTCAACCAGGTCTGGCATCTAGTAGCACTTAGCAGGACAAAACAAATCAGATCTAGCAGATTCAAGCACTAAGCACATGTATATAATTCATATCTAACATCCATTTATATTATTAGGCACTAAGCATCGGTAGATCATTCATCTAGGTTAAATCACTAAGAAAGTAAACATATAAAGACATCAATACATCGCACAGAGAAAAACAACACAGCATGTACATGGTTCACCCCCACCCTGGGCTACATCCACCAACTCTTTGTCTTATTTATTAGCTTCTTCAATAGGTTACATGCACAGAGCCTCAAAAACCATACTCCGCATAGGATAGGAGATCTGCACAGCTCGCTAGATCCTCCTTCTCTGAGTATATCTAAGCACACAACCTTCTACAGTCTCTTACAATGACTTTCACTTAGATCTACAAGTCTCACATAATATGCACCAAATCACTTACAACTCTTGATCACATAGATCCAACTCTAGCACTCATCCATTCATGCTCACTACATCACCTTAGCATCTATTTATACATACAAAATAAATCATGGGTGAACCCATGGGTCGACATTCCCATACCTGTTACATAATCCCAAATCCCAAAAAGGGCCCTAAAAGGGGCCGAGATCCGACGATCTCTGCTTCGACAACCTGTCGAAGTCCCAAAATTAGGTCAAACATGACCAAGAATCCTCAAAACTTGTTCAAGGGCCAACAGTTCTTTTGATAGACATATTTAGTATAAATAGGAGTCAAGGGTATGAGAACTTTTTCCTTGGATATTATTGTAATAGAGCTCTTCTTTGCTGGAGGTTGCCCCCTTGAAGAGGAAAGTGAACATTTCTCTCAGTAATCAAAGTAATCTTTCTGGTTCTATTCTGGTATCATTTTTGTATTATTGTGGTTTTTTTCTGGTTATATTGTTGTTCCTCTGCCATTTCTAGGATTTTATTTATGTTCTGCATACTTATTATATATGGAATATTACATTGACAATCATTATTATCTGGAAAAATGTCATAAGCCCCTTTCTCAATCTGATCTATCCTCGAGACCTCTTCATAATGAAAGCAAGCATGAAAATGAACTCAAATGAGTATTGTAGATGGTTCCCTCTCGTGTCTAGCTAGTGTGGATATTGCACCACCGAAACTAAACCTACAGTGGAATATTTTTTCCCAAAACCCCAACAAAAATGTTGGCCACAAGAGCACTCAATAATATATCAAACCATAATGACAAGGGGAAGGATTGATCCTCTATTTATCCTTCATTTGGACCTTCTAGATATTTCCCCTATTTTGACCAAATCAATTATTTTTCCTCCAATTCCATTCAAATATAATTGTTTATTTTATTTAATATCACTTTTAGTGTTTGTCAAAATTTTATCCTAGTGACACATCATTGACTTCCTTCTTCCTTGTTGAATATATCCTATGGGAGTTTTATAGTCTATTTGAGTCATTCCTACATCATGGTCAATTGGAAGAGGAAAATACAATAAGACTTATTTTTATTGCACTTTGTAAGCATTAAAAGTACACTTTCGAGTTCATTCTTGCATAGAATATAAGCCAAACTATATAGATAATGGAGATAAAAAGAACCATGTTTTATTTTTTCCTTCTGACATGGATGGCCTATTGAGCACACGATCTTTTTAGGTTCATTTGTTTCATTTCATCAATCACTTCACCTTTTGTTTTGGGACTAGGAGCCCATCTTTTGACCTTATTGTGATTTATACCTAGAACTCATTGAGTGATCTTGGTAGATCAGAAAAGGCCTAAAATATTTTCCAATTCCCTTTTTCATTTACTACAACACATAGGGATTAAACTAAGGTTAAAAGTAAGAAACCCCAAGTGTGCACATATTTACATTGTTTTTTCTCTTTCAAGTTTTTCAAAATCCAACACATACAAATAACAAGGTGGAGTAAAAGAACCCTATTGATGTGATCTATGTGACCTTTATCAACAACATGGATACCCTTAATGACAAGTCCCAATTATACCTCGGACCATTTGGAATAGGGAACCCATCTAAATTATGTCCCAACAACCATTTTTGGTTTTGGGTTTACTGATTGTGACTCAATCCATAGGTGATGATTTATAATTTAAGGAATGAAATGTGGCTAATCTAAGATGCATGCATATGGATGAAACTAACATGACCAAAAATAAAACATAGAAGCATATGTGTTCCTATCAATGTCCTAGGAAATAGTTCACACATAGTAGAGACAAGAATATGAATAAATAACTGCAAACCTAGAATATTCTATCATTTAAAAAATCATTTATAGTCCTACATCCACAGGTTCATAAACATATTCCCTAAAAAATAGAAATAAGAATGAAACAAACATACATATGACTTGTTAGAATTTGTCTTTTACTGTTAGTGTGCCATCATAGATTTTGGCGCTAGTTCACCTCATACAATATGATGAATGATCAAGACATTGGTGATTCTCTCATGTCTCTATGCTTTGGGATTGCATACCATGAAGATTGTAATTAATCTTTTATCATTTGGGCTTAATTCCCTTTTATTTTTCCTTTACTGATGCTACAAATGTTGTTGTTGTTGTTTTTGTTTCTCTATCATCCTTTGTTGTAGACCACATTTGTGAGTTCACTGTTTTCTAATATCATATTCTTCTTGTCTTGATGTAGAAAAAATGTTTATCTATAGCTTTCTTCCTTCCCATGTATCCTTCCATATTGTTGAGTATGATATTCTTGTAGCACTAGAACTTGGTACCATTCAATAAAAGATAGATTAGTTTCCAGAGTACAATATTGACACATACTCTAAAAACTATGCACTTAAACCTAAATAAATGAAAGTGAGAGTTATGGGTGATTTTAAGAACCCCCCTTAAATTTATATATATAATAAATGGGAGAATCCCCATGATACATAGGAAACAATGAAGGCTATTTTATCAATTATATAATATTTATATATAATTTTTTTGCGAATCGTTTAGTTAATTATATAATATTGTAAAATCTTGGTGAATCTTTAACTGAATTATAAAATATTGTAAAACCTTGGCGAATTTTTCACTGAACTATAAAACCTTGTAAAGTCTTGGAATTTGTTTTGATAAAGTATAAAACCCATAAAAAGTAATGGGGAAATGTGTTCATTAAATTGTAATATACTCATTTTACATATTTGGAAAAAGAAACATAGTTTGTCCATCCTTTAGACAATGTTACAAGCATCGGGGATTTTGTTTGTCAAGGTTCTCACTGTACACTCTTGACTGTCTTGAAGGATGGTTCATTGTCCACTATGTACCATTATCATTTTCCAAGTTATATTGGTGCAGGTTAGAGTTGAATAAATGTTATAGTCTTTCAAAATTATTGCTACAATTTGATTCCAAATATGTCACAACAACAAAATAATGTTATTGTTTGGATTAAAGTCTAGATGCTATTCATATTTACCTCTTTTAAATATTTTGACTCTATCAAAAGAATAATAGAAACTTCAGTGTTCTTTGTATTTCAAAAATTTATATAGAGAATATGTTTTTCTTCATGGAAACCTTTTCATACTAATTAATCATCTCAAGTCAAAAGAATTATCAGAGGAGAATCCTTGCTTAAAGAAATTCCTCCTAGAATTTGGTTTCCAAATATTGAGATATTAAAAACTAATCTCATTATCCATTTCATAACTAGTGACCAAATGCCTTGGAATATCCTCCATTGACCTCACCTAAAGCCTCAATTTCCTCACCTACTTTTTTTCCAAAGCCTCTTTCAAAATCTATCAAAAAACTACAGAAATTTCTAGTGAAAAAATGAGAGTGCCCTTACTATCCCTTGAGAAACATTTCACTTCTTCTAGTTCCTTAGGATTCTTGTTGACCATTTGATGCTAGAAAAGGGCCAGTGACATCCCAAAATGATCTATCATTAACTATATTGAAGGTTGGGTCATTGTTCATTGTGTACTATTATGGTTTTCCAAGTTATGTTGGTGCAGGTCAGAGTTGAATAATTGTTACAGTATTTCAAAATTGATGCTACAATTTGATGCCAAATATGTGATAACCCAGCAGTGTTATTATTTGGCATAAATTCTAGACACTATACATATTTACCTTTCTACAACATTTTGAGTTTGACAGAAGAACGACAAAAGATTCAGTGTTCTTTGTATTTCAAAAATTTATATAGAGAAGATGTTTTTCTTCATGGAAACCTTTTCATACTAATTAATCGTCTCAAGTCAAAAGAATTATTAGATGAGAATCCTTTCTTAAAGAAATTCATCCAAGAATTTGGTTGCCAAAGCTTGAGCTATTACCATCTATTGTAGATTTCATATTGTTATCTGATTCGAAGCCAGGATAAAGATTGCTCTTTGGACCCAGTCATGGATTTTCCTTCTTTGAAAACTAATCAAATTGTGGTGTCATATCACAACGCTATATGGAGTCTCTCAATTGCGTCTTACCATCATATCACAAAGCAAAGGGGCCATCAATTTAAAAAGACATAAAATATCTATACAAAGAGCATTGGTAGCCCTATTTTCCCATATGCATGMAAAACTAAAGCACAAGAAATGGGATATTGTACTTTCTAAGACTAAAATTTGTTAAGTAATGAAGCCACTAAAAAAAAGTAATAATGTGAAAGGATATGTAAAAAAGGTAAACYGTGTACTTTGGAAAATTAATTGCATGAAGCATTAATCTCTTACTGTTGGATGYAGACCTAGTCAAGGGAAAAGGATATTTTTGGGAAGAGAAGAATGAATGGAGGAAAGGCCAACTAGAAGGAAACGAAGCACGTGTGAGGGAAGCACATGAGAYGYGCATGCAAGGAATACCTAATGACATTAGGGTTAGGTTTTTTGCAATGTATTGTAATGGATGATGAGCCAAGAATATAAATAGGTAGTACTTAAAGGAAGAAAATGGACAAGAGGAAAAGAGAGAAAGACAGAGAGGACAGTATCAGAGAACAAATGGTAGAGAGTTGTAAGAAATATACTACTTAGTAAGATGGTGAGATAGAAAAGTAGTGAGAGACTCGATCCCGAGGGTGAGATCGTAGGCTAAGGAGCCTGGTGCGATATAGTGAGCCTCGTAGGGATCGAGGATCCCGTTGAAGAGAGTAAGATCTAAGATTGTAAACACGCATGCCATGACATATTACTGAACCATAATAAAGAGCTTGAGAGCCAGATATTTGTGAACGTAGCCCAAGAGGGGGTGAACCATGGTAACACCTATGTTGTGTGAATGAATGTATGTGTCTTTATTGTTGTTAAGTGGTGAATGTTAGATGAATGAATTAACTAGATAGATCTGGTATTTCACATGCATGAATAAAATGACTTCTATAATCAGATGTTAGACTGAATAAATAAAGATTACAAGATACAACCGCAGATGTTCACTCATTCCTAGGTTGCAAACACCTACGTATTGCAGCCACCCATAGAGCTATCTCAGGTGAGACTGCGTAGTACACCCTATGTGTTGCGTTTCCTTCTTGTTTACGAAGGGGGCGATCACTTTAGAGGGATATTGTGGGGATCTTATTAGATCTAAAACAGGGTCAATATACAAAAGTAAGTTAGGATAAGGATAACCGATAGAGAATCCCAAGTAGAAGAGTAGAGAAAACAAACAAATGGTTATGTTTTCAGTTGGATGGAACATGATGGGATTGAGTATATCATATTTGAAGAAGACACGTCAAAATAATGTCATATTGGACGACAAGACATTGAAAGAATGAGAATATTAAATGTGATGTTGAGACC